>UCOH01007576.1:0-75294 GCA_900474275.1 Synergus japonicus
TATATATATATATATATATATATATATAGTATAGCATTGTTAAGATAAATAATCTAATAAATTTATTAATTATATTTCCTCCATTAAAGTGAAATTTGTGAAACCTACATCAGTATTTATACAGTAAAAACGAATTTTCAAAGTCTTGTAACGAAATAATTAAAGTTAAATAATTTGTTGCAGGCACTTGTATGTGAGCATGCATTCTGTCGAAACTGCATTCAAGAATGGATAAGTCGTCAGCCAATTTGTCCACTTGATCGCACGCCAATTACTGGTACACAGCTCAGAGGGGCTCCGAGAATCCTTAGAAATTTACTCGCCCGTTTGTGCGTCAATTGTGATAACCTAGTTCACGGTTGTCAAGCAATCATCAAACTGGACAACCTTGCTTCACATCTCGAAGACTGCGAATTCAACCCGAAACGACTTATTCCCTGCGAACAAGGCTGTAGTCTCATAATCCCAAAGGATGAAATAAAAAATCACAACTGCATCCGGGAACTGAGAAATCTAATACATTCCCAGCGACAGCAACTTTCTGACGTGAAGAGAGAATTGAGCGAACAACAGTTTCAAATTAATGAACAGAAGCGAGAAATTCAACTTCTGAAGGAATTCATGAAAGCTGTAAGAATTTCGAATCCTTTGATGAGAACTATTGCTGATCAAATGGAACGAGACGAAGTCGTTCGATGGGCTGGATCTCTTCCTAGAGCGAGAGTCACTCGTTGGGGAGGAATGATTTCCACTCCAGATGAATTATTACAAGTAAATTTTTTACTTTTAAAGTTAAATTGCTTAATATTCAGTTGTGTATTACTCATGACCTTACTAATAATTTTTTTACAGACGTTAATAAAAAGAACTCTATCGGAAATTAATTGTCCATCTCATGTAATCAACGAACTTATGGAAAATTGCCACGAAAGGAAATGGCCAACTGGACTGAATTCTCTTGAAACCAGACAGAACTCTAGGCGACTCTACGAAAATTACGTTTGCAGAAGAATTCCCGGGAAACAGGCGGTTTTAGTTCTACATTGCGATAATATGCATATGCCGGAAGACATGATTGTGGAACCTGGATTAGTTATGATCTTCGCACACGGTATTGAATGAAGATATTAATGTGAATCGATATGAAATGCCAATAATTTTTAAAACTTCATCATGATACCTATCATAAAATCATCATCATCATCATAGGCACGGAGAATCGCTGCTTAAACTCTTAAAATCTCTATTTTTTTTACCTTAGATGTTAAGAAAATTTTAATTGCACTTCTAGATTTATAGTGACATTTGCAACGTGAGGTACTCTTAAAATTTTCTGAGAGTTGACAGCCATCACTCGTCAAGTAATATGATGTTTGCCTCTCTCTTAGTTGTAATGAAACTTGTGATAAAAATTACATTTTCACTTGATATAGTGACGCGTAATATCCTAATATCCAGGTGAATTAAAGTTGTAAAGACTTCATTCGAATGTGTTATTTAATAATAAGGAAATCCATTAAATCATTATAGGAACGAAGAATAGTACTGAATACTTGTTGAATAATTTACGAATGCGATAAATTTTACTAGACGGTAAAGGTTATTATTCATTTTATACTGTGATTTGAGCTTCATACTCGTAAGTTTTATTTTTTCGGATAGGTAATACAATTTTAGATTTAATTTTCAATCTAATTCAAATAAGAAAATAGCACAATTTTTCAATTTTAAAAAAACAAAAGAGAATAGAAGATAAACTTGACGCTACGAATTTTTTCAACGCCTCATTACAAATTTTTTTGCGAAATAATTCCTTATTTTAAATCGAAAAGACTTATTTCGTTATTCTTATATTTTAGATACTTTTTTTCGGAAGTTTTCGTAATTCGTTAAGATAAATTTATACCTGTTTGCCAGGTTTGTTTTATGGTCCATACAATTATTACTATTTCTTTTAATTTTTGCCAAATAGAAGTTATTTAAACAATACAACAATGCTTTTAAAACATGATCTTGTTTTATTTATACACCTTATTTACTTAATTTTTAGTTATAGATACAAGACAAAATTATATATAAATTGACACAGAAAGAGTTTATACGCTCCTGAGAAACAGGAAAAGAGATAATTTACTTATGTTGAGCAGAAAAAAACAAGTGCTGAATGAAACTAAATTCTTATCTTTGTGAATCCAAATGAATTGAGGTTTCAATTAATCATGAAAAAGAGACAAAAAGATATTAAAAACATAAGAAAATGTATAATAAGAATTGTAGAAAAAAATTTTTATTTCTTGGAAAAATAAATAGATAAGCTTAGTTAGCATTTTAATTTGAAAAGAAATAGCTATGAAAGATTTGAATTTTAAAGGGGGCTAGAGATAATCGTGTTATCAAAAGGTCAGTCCTGTCGGTTTCTTATCGGTCCCTAAAATTCGAATTAGTGACCCACAATAATTTTATTGTTTCAGCAAACCAAAAGAACGAAGAGTATTTTACAATTATAAATGTATCCAACATCAAACTAAATAAAATATTAAATAAATAGTATATCATATTTTAACTTTAATTTAACGGAACTATCTTAAAGTTAAAACAGTTCAGAGGAATTAACTTGAGTTTAAGGGCATTGGACCCAAATGTTAAGCTAATTCCAAAATTCCATTCTCTATTTTACTCAACGAAAATTATAGATCAATATTTTTTCGCTCTGTAGCGCTAATCTTTTTTCCAATACAAAACTGCGTACAGAGCGAAAAAGTATTTAGTTTTGATACTTTTTGCATAAAACGAAGAATTCAAAATCTAACTTTAAAATTCAATTTTTTCGTTTTACTTAAAAAATATTTGAATTAGATATTTTCTCGCTCTGTGTGCATAATTCTAGTTACAAATTAATTAATTCTACAGAGGGAAATAATTTTCATTTTAATATTTGTTGAGTAAAATGAAGAAATCGCTTCCTTAATAGAATCCACTAAATTTCAATGAAAATTCACTTGAATTCAGAGGTCTTTCAAGAAGTTATGTTTTTATTCAAAATTTTTTAAAAACAGGATAAGAAAAATTGGAAAATCAATTTTTAGAGCCATGTACCAACAAGAAATCTTACTTTCCAAGTTTGAAATCTAAGTACAGAGTACCGAGCAATATTTTCTCCTTTCCCAATTCCAACTTCCTTCTCCTTACTCAAAAATAGATTGTTTTGAAATTACTAGTTCTTGAGTAGCTTATGTCCCGAAGTTCTAGTTCAGAAGTACTCAGCCTCCAGAATCTCTTCGCCTCCCACCCCCTCATCATGATGTTCTATCCCTGGTCCTAGATGAGTGGATGCAGATGTCTCAGTCCGCAACGGGAAGCCGCACAAGCTTCATATATTCAAGAGAGAAGTTTGGCGGCATAAAAAAACGCCGCCGAATATTTAATTTGTAATTTATATTTTGTTTTATTTTTCAAATGTTGATCAACATTTTAGAGCCGAAGTCGTAAACGTCGGGATTTAATTGATACTCGCGAGTGCGAAACTCTTCACCGGCATCGCCATGTGGTGGTGTCTGGTTGCCTTTTTCCCTTTGCTTTTTCATCAAGTTAATTCTGAAATTCTTACACCACCGTACTTCAATTTAGCTGAAGGTAAAGAAATCATCGCATCAGCAACATGCGGAGTAGATACACCGGGACCTGAACTTTATTGCAAATTGGTTGGCGCGAATGCTGATCAGGATGAAAATATAAATCTTATCCAAGGCCAGGCAAGTCGTGATTTTATATTTTTTTCCTGATTTTTTATGGTGTAAAAATAGTTGAATACTGATCGAAATAAATAGATTTAAGGACTATGGTCTCAGGAGTTAATTGAAAATTAAAGAGACTTATTTAAAAATTAAAAAGGTCTTATATGATATATGAAAAGAAAGTTTAGAGTTGCTCAACAACCAATTCTTTGGTGTTGTTCTAATTTTAATGTCTTAATATCCCAATTAATCAATTTCAGTTAGTAGTTTAAATTATTATCTAATTTTAGTCTCAAGGCCTTTAAATTCTTATTGTAGAAATAGTTCTAATATTCAAACTCTGTTTTTATATTTTAAAATAAGAATGTATGGAATTGAAATTCAAAATGTAAAATAGAATGAAAACAAAAATTTGAAAAAAATGCGCAAAATTTCGTTTTCTATGAAGATAAATCCTTTGAGATATGGAATTGCTATAGAAATAGTTTGACGGCGGCTCCCCTTCCAAAAAGAAGCAAATACCACTATGTTTTGTATGGAAGATCAGCCTGCCAAAAACCAGTCCAAGAGTCCTTTAATGGGTTCTCTTCGAAGAATGCATTTCACAAAGAGAGCTCATCGCTCTAATACCCATTTCTTTAAAGGTCGTAAAAAATGATACAGGTCTCCTATTTAAGTTTTTACCCCTTGTTAGCAAACATAATTATTTATACCGCAATTACATTTTTCAGAAAAAATATTTTTCGATTGTTAAAATTATACAATTTTTAATTTTATTTAGTAGGCTAGAATATTTTATGATTTGAGATTCCGGAAGAATGTGCAAAAAAAATTTGATTTAAATATATAGAAGATTGGTGACTAATTCTTTTATCGTTCGTACGACTTTAAGAAATCTCTGATCTATATTACAAAACAAGGATGCTGCTTGTCTTTGATATGATCCCATTTGGGTTATATTGACGAAGAGAAACGACAAGGGGACGAGATAGAGTTGACCTCATGATAACTTCGAATATCGTTAAATTATATTCTCTTTCCAAGAGTCATGAGACCCTTTGAACATATTTCCACATGAAATATATTTTAATCTAAAAATTTTTTGTCTAAAAAGCATATAACTATTTACTAGTTTTAAAAAAGGGGTAGATAAAACTTTGTATTTGTAGAATACTTTGATCTGAAATATTTCAATCTTTTCAATTGAACGTAAAAAAAATTCTTTAAATTAAAATGTAAAGGAGTTTTTATTATTTGATCAAAAGTTATAAAGAATGAAATTAAATGTTTAGGTTTGTGATTATTGTGACTCTAATGTGCCAGAAAAAAGTCACCCTCCAGAATATGCAGTCGATGGGATGGAAACTTGGTGGCAGTCACCACCCCTTTCCAGGGGGATGAAATACAACGAGGTGAACTTGACCATCAACTTAGGACAGGTAATATTTTTTCGAAATTATAATTATTACATATACTACATTATATTTTCTTAAAAGCAATTATTGAAGAGTTCAAGAGCTAGTTAATAAAATTAAGTTTGACGAAAGCCAATAAAGATTTTTTAAATCTGGAATATTAGAATATATTTTTCTGTAAGAAGTTCCGACTGAAAACTACAACTACAGGATATATTACGATCTTTACCCAGAAGCTTTATCAAGGCGTAGGCGTCTTCCTGTCATTCATAAACAAATTATCTTTTTTGTGGAGGATGTAAATGATAATGCTACACTGAAATTTTTAGCTACGTTAAATTTTCATCAGGAAAACTGTTCCTTACGATCACAAAGGCTTTGAAAAATATATTTAAAAATATAAAAAAACACGTAAAAGTATTTTAAACGCGAGAGAAAAATATTAATATTATATATAGTTTCTTTTCGACCTAACATGTGTAACCGAAAATGTTGAAAAGAATAATTAAATGAAGTCTAAAATAAAAGTTGAGATTGGACGGTACAAAGACTGTGGCCAATTCTTAGAAAAAGGAACTGATATCCCTTATGGTTCTACAATCTCAGAATTCAACCACAGAAATCTTTTCCATGTGCTTTTACAAATGTACACTCGAAGCTATGATGGTCTGTTATGGCCCGCCCACACATGTGGTGCACAGACCTCAGTTTTTGTATTTCTCAAAGGTTTGAGCTCAAAGCACGCACGTTCCCCTAACTGTGCTTTAAACTTAGATTGGGTGGTTCACATTCACTTCTCAAGCACACCGAGCCTACAATAATTGTGAAGGGAGAAAATAGAACTCATTATGCTGCTAATAACTTCAAATCCACTGAATGTTCAATTTAAAAATTCAATTTAAATTGGACACAGTATTTAATCGATTTTACAAACACTGATATAAATAATAATTATTATGACAGTTAAGAATATTTATAATATGCTCTTTTGTAATACTCTTTGTAATATATACTCAGTTCTGAGGATGCAGACAAGAAGAAATACTGTTAAAGAGTCTGCAAAGAGTATGGAAAAAAAAGAAATATGCCTATGTTTAAAATAAATTCTCTAAAAGTAGAAACTATTTATAATCCGGTAGGAATTCCACGTCGCCTATATCTACATTCGAATGGGAAATTCACCTCGACCAGGTGTCTGGATTTTAGAAAAATCAAAAGATTATGGAAAAACTTGGTCGCCTTGGCAATATTTTTCGGATTCTGAAAGTGATTGTCTCACTTACTTTGGTGTTGATAGTCACACTCCCATCACAAGAGACGACAGTGTAATTTGTACGACTGAATATTCTAAAATTGTGCCACTGGAAGGAGGAGAAATTCCAATTTCGATTTTGAATAGCAGACCTTCTGCAAAACATTATTTCAACTCAACTTTACTACAAGAATGGACCAGAGCCACCAACGTGCGATTCCGTTTTTTGAGAACCAAGAATTTGCTAGGACATCTTATGTCTGTCGCTCGACAAGATCCAACCGTCACTAGAAGGGTAAATTGAAAATTGTAAAGTTAAAATTACAATTTCATTTTCTTTATAAAAATATTCAAAAATATATTAATAATCTCTTTTAGTACTTCTATTCGATCAAAGACATCAGTATAGGAGGAAGATGTATGTGTAATGGACACGCAGATACTTGTGATATTTTGGATCCAAATATGCCCAAGAAATTGGTCTGCAGATGTCAGCATAACACTTGTGGACCACAATGTGCAAGTTGTTGTAAAGGCTTCGAACAAAAGAAATGGAGACAATCGACTGGACTCTCAAAATTCGTTTGCGAACGTAAGACACCCAGAAACTAAGATGAAGATATTTAAATCTCTATAAAATCTCTTCAATTCGAAGAAAATTCTAATCAATTTTTCTTTTCCATCATGAAGCTTGTAACTGTTTCGGACACACGGATGAGTGTGTTTACGACCCTGAAATTGACGAGCAACATTCATCTCTGGATATTCATGGCAACTACGAAGGTGGTGGAGTTTGCCAAAATTGTAAACACAACACCGAAGGCATCAATTGTAACCGTTGTAAGGAAAAATTCTATAGACCAGCAAACAAACCCTGGAATGCCACCGACGTATGTCAACGTTAGTATCCATCCTTTTTTATATTTTAAAAGAAAATTTTATATACAAAAATCGTTAATTTATTCAATTTTATCAATTCAATTTATCAATTGCAGCATGTGACTGCAACTACTTTTACTCAACTGGAAACTGTGCTGAATCTACTGGAAAATGTGAATGCAGACCTGAATATCAATCTCCTAATTGTGACGCTTGCAGTTATGGATACTTTGGCTATCCAAATTGCAGACCTTGCGAATGTCATCTAAAAGGAACTGATGGATACCACTGCGAAGCCATTGAAGGCTCTTGCCCTTGTAAAGCCAATTATGCTGGTCACTACTGTAACCTTTGTGCTGAAGGATATTATAATTTCCCCGATTGTTTGCGTAAGTGCAGATCTGGATTCTATGATAATAAAAGAAGCAGAGAATTCAATATTAAACTAATTTTTTTTCAGCTTGCAACTGTAATCCTCTGGGATCTCTCAACGAAGTTTGCGACGTCTTATCCGGAAATTGCACTTGTAAAAACAACTATGGAGGAAGAACTTGTGATATTTGCGAAGATGGCTACTACAACTACCCTTCATGTACCTGTAAGTTATAGAGTCTTTCGTATTCAAATTTGAAGGCAGTAGATAATATTTTTGCAGAATTTATGTTTGGATTTCTTTTTAAGATTGTAATTGCGACACTCGTGGAACAGAGTCTGGAGTTTGTGACAAAACTGATGGGCATTGCTTGTGTAAGGAAGGATATGGTGGAGAAAGATGCGATCGTTGTATCGACGGCTACTTTGGATATCCAAATTGCAAACCTTGCAATTGTAGCACCATCGGTTCATCATCGTTGGGTTGTGACGCCGCAGGAAAATGTTCCTGCCTTGCAAACTTTGCTGGAAAGACTTGTGACCAATGTAGTCCTGGATATTACCAATATCCTGAATGCATACGTACGTTCATCTTTATCCTAAATCTAACTTTTTCAGCTGAAAATATGTTATCTGAATTAAACTTAATTTTTCTTATTATGTCCTGATTTCAGATTGCGGTTGCGACAGCCACGGATCCATTGGTGTCTCTTGTGACAGAGAAGGCAAATGCCAATGTAACGAAAACTTTGATGGCCCCCAGTGTAATCAATGTAAAGAAGGCTTCTATAACTTCCCAACTTGCGAAGGTTGCAATTGCGACCCTGCTGGTGTCGTAGAAACCTTCAAAGGTTGTGGATCTTTACCAGCTGGTGAACTTTGTCAGTGTAAAGAACGAGTCGAAGGAAGAATTTGTAATCAGTGCAAACCCCTCTTCTGGAATTTACAACCCCACAATCCAGACGGTTGCGAAAGTAAGCTACCGATGAACTAATGAACAATCTTTAAATAACTGAAATTTAATCCTTGAACTAATTTTATTTCAGACTGCCAATGCCACATTCCTGGTGTTATTGGAAGTATCGGAGAGTGTGATTCGAAAACTGGTCAGTGTATATGCAAACCTGGTGTCACTGAAAGAAGTTGTTCAAGATGTGTGGATGGCACCTACGATTTGCAAGAAAGCAATCTCTTTGGATGTTCTGGTAAGCTGTCCCTTAAGATGTTCAATCTTGGAATAATCTTTTTTTTTTCTTTTTTCTATCTTCAGATAAAATAAATTATTATTTAATCTTTTTAACAGATTGTGCTTGTGACATCGGTGGTTCTATCAGCTCTATCTGTGATAAAGAAACAGGTCAGTGTCCTTGTCAAGCAAGAGTAACAGGCCAGACCTGCAAAGAGCCACTGAAGGCCCACTACTTCCCCACATTGCATCAATTCCAATACGAGGCTGAAGATGGAATATCATCTTCTCATAGTCCAGTTCGTTACGGATTTTCTGAAGAAGTATTCCCCGGATACAGCTGGAAAGGATATGCCGTCTTTGGAATGCTACAAGATGAAATAATCCATTATATTAACATTCACAAATCCTCTTTATACCGCATGGTTCTTCGATACATTAATCCGAACAACGAAGCTATCCTCGGAAAGATTACCATCACTCCAGATAATCCATTAGAAATTGAACAGAAATTCATGGTACAACTTAAACCAACAACGAATCCATCTTTTGTAACAGTCGCAGGAGCTCAAGGCACCTTCCCATCATCGATGGTTATGGATCCTGGACACTGGACCATCAGAATTTCAACCAAGAAAAGTCTTTTCCTTGATTACTTTGTTCTTCTCCCTGCAGAATACTACGAAGCTACTATCTTGACCCAAGATGTTAACATCCCTTGTGAAATTGGAAACAAAGGTCTCTGTCGTCATTATGGTTATCCAAACCTGACCCTCTTCAACTCGGTTCGTGGAGCTGGTGGATTCGTCAGCCAAGAAGATTCTAGAACTTCGATTTCTGAATTTCTGACTGAAAGAGAAACTCTTGATGAAATTGGCCAAGATAATCTTCCTTTGATCAATAATAATCAGAACAAACTTCACTTTGAGTTGACGATTACCAAACCTGGTCCCCATGTTTTGGTTATCACTTACGTCACAACCAAGGATGAAAACCTGACATCAACTGTTCTTATTGAAGCTAATACAGACCGTAAAGGACTGGCAACTCTTTACCCTTGCAGGTACACTAGTATCTGTAGACAAGTTGTCATCGATTCCTCTGGAAAGGTATCAGTGATGAACTTCCCTTCGAATTATGTTGGCCTTGTTCTTATTGGAGAACCTAATTCTAATGTAGCTATTGAGTCTATCGTTGCAATTCCCCTTAAGCAATGGTCCCTCGATTACATCAAACCTAAATCTGCTTGTGTCCGAAAGAACGGAAAGTGCGTTAAAGGAAGCTTCCCTGGCGCAGCTGACGCCAAGAAAATCGAATTTGAGACAGAGACAAACCCTGGATCTACTCCTCCATGGATCTATGACAAAAATTCCAAGTTCATCTATCTATACGGAGAAAACACTATGGCTGATATTCATGCAAAGGTTCCATATCCTGGACATTACATCTTTGTTGTCCAATACTACCAACCCGATTATCCAGAATTTGAACTCGGAGTGCTCGTTCAGAATGGAAAGTACTATGAAGCCAACGTCCCTGTACCTCACTGTCCAAGTAGCAGTGGATGTAGAAGTATCATACGTCAAAACGACGGAGAAACTAGATTCCTTCTTGAAGAAAACGTGTCCATCAATTTCAACGAAGGTACAGGAAAAGGAATCTGGCTTGACTATGTTCTTGTAATTCCAGCTGATCAGTACAATGAAAACATTCTTCAGAAACTTCAGTTCGATCAGACGGAGGAGTTCATTAAGAAATGTGGAAACAATCACTTCCACGTTAACGTCACCGAAGAAGGACTTTGTCGAGATGCTATTTTCTCCTTGACAACCCACTACAACAACAGAGCTTTGCCATGTCAGTGTGACATTGATGGTACCACCAGTTTCGAGTGTGAGAAGTTCGGAGGACAATGTCCTTGCAAACCCAATATTATTGGCAGACGATGTGGAATTTGTAAGACTGGTTTCTACGGCTTCCCGGACTGCAAACCTTGCAATTGTCCCAGCACAGCAATTTGCGAACCGGAGAGAGGAGAGTGTATCTGTCCTTCCAAGGTCACTGGAGAGAAGTGCGACCAGTGTGAGGTTGGAACTTATGGATATCATCCGATCATTGGATGCGAAGACTGCAACTGTTCTCCTCAGGGTGTTCTTGATGGAAACTTACAGTGTGATCTTCTGAATGGAAGCTGTAGTTGCAAAGAGAACGTTGTTGGAAGACAGTGTGATAAATGTTTGGCTGGATTTTCGCAGTTCCCTCATTGTGAGAAATGTGACTGTGACACCAGAGGAACGACTGAAGATATTTGTGATCAATACACTGCCGAGTGTCATTGTAAAGAAAATGTTCAGGGATCAGCTTGTGATGTTTGTAAGGAGGGATCCTTTGATCTTCAAGCTGGAAATGATGAAGGATGTAGCAAGTGTTTCTGCTTCGGGAAAACAAATAGATGTGTCTCTTCAAACTTGTACAGGACTTATGTATTCGATATGGAGAACTGGGGAACATCTTTGGTGAACGAGAAGACTGGCAGTGTGACTATCTTGAATTCTTTGACGCAGAGGGTCAACGAATCCACAACACTTCTTGATTTTTCAAAGAATGAAACAGCAGAACAGATTGTCTACTTTGCGGCACCTGAAAGCTACTTGGGAAAGAAACTGACGTCTTATGGTGGATGGCTGAATTATACAATTCTGTACTCAACTGGACCATTTGGTAACGCTGTAGCCGGACAAGATGTGATTTTACACAGTGGGGACACTTTGCTCTTTTATTCTTCTGATGAGATACCATCTCAGTTTAACGAGTTCAGAGCATCTGTGGAATTAGTTGAGAAGAACTTCTTGACTTTAAATAAACTGAAGGCTACAAGGGAACAACTTCTAATGGTTTTGCAAAATCTTGAAGGGATTTATATCAGGGCTACTTATTGGGATCCGAGTCTCACAGCTGTGTTAGTAGAATTCATATTTGTAGCTGTCTAATAACTATTGCAGGTTTCACAGTCTTTTCTCTATTCTCTTCTTTTTCCCCTTTTCTCTTATTTTTCAAATAAAAATGCGGACTGATTTAATGAAACCCCATAAGAAAATTCAACTATTTTTGCCTAAAACGAAAGTTTGCTTTTTCTTTTAGATTGTCTTATGTGGCATTAGATACAACGACTTCTACCTACACACATAATAGTGCCTTGGCCAGTGGTGTTGAGCAGTGTCAATGCCCTCCAAATTATCAAGGGTTGTCCTGTGAGGAATGTGCTCCTGGATATTATAGAGTATCATCAGGACCTTATGGAGGATATTGTGTCAAGTGTCAATGTAACGGACATTCTGATACTTGTGATGTTAATACCGGAATTTGTTATGTGAGTAATTCACTGAAAGTAATATTTTCGTTAATAATCATACCTTTTTTCAATATTTTGAATATAATTTTTACAGGACTGTAAAAATGGAACAACCGGAGACCATTGTGAATTCTGTGAACAAGGATACTATGGAAACGCAACAATCGGAACACCTTCAGATTGTTTAATTTGTGCCTGTCCTCTACCCGTTGCAAGCAACAATTTTGCAACAGGTTGTCAAGTAAATGAAGATGGAAACAAAATTAGTTGCGACTGTCTTCCAGGATACTATGGAGCTCGATGTGATGCTTGTGCTGCCGGCTATTACGGAAAACCAGACGTCTACAATGATTTTTGCAAACCTTGCAACTGTTCGGGAAATATCGATACCAACGAAATTGGATCTTGCGATTCAGTTAGTGGAGAATGTAGACACTGTTTGAATAATACCTATGGACAGGCTTGCAGTCTCTGTGCTCCAGGATACTTTGGTGATGCTGTTGAAAGAAAAGATTGTCAATCTTGCATCTGTGATTCATGTGGTATGGATCAATGCGATAGCTACAATGGTATTTGTCAGTGTAAGGAAAATGTTATTGGTGAAAAATGCGATCGTTGTGCTGAAAATCATTACGGATTTGATTCCTGCGATGGGTGTAAAGCTTGCGACTGTGGACCAGCTTCTGAAAGTTCTCAATGTGACATGATCACAGGACAATGTCGTTGCAAACCAGGAGTCACTGGACGAAAATGTGACCGGTGTATTAATGGATTCTGGAACTATGGACCTGAAGGATGCACTTGTAAGTTAATTTTTGACTTGAACTTGGTTCTTTAATTGGATTGAGTGGAACTTATTTTAATTTATTGTACTAATTATTTTCCATACAGCTTGTGGATGTAACACTGGATATTCCGTTGGCGTATCTTGTAACACCTCCACCGGACAATGTACTTGTCTCCCAGGTGTAATTGGAGAAAAGTGTGACCATTGTCCATATAGATGGGTCCTAATCGAAAATGATGGTTGCTACGCATGTGACTCTTGTACTGATGATCTTCTGGATGACACTGATGCCCTTTCTCAATATTTAAGTCCAGTCGCCGAAAAATTCGACGTAAGTGCCAGAACTAATAAAATAATATCTGAAAAAAATTTTCTCTCCTATTACATAAGTGTCTGTAAAATAAGCAAACCCGACATTTAGAAACTTTACCATGGATTCTTTTAACCGAGATAGAGTGTCTAATCATATCATATTGCTCGCCTAGCAACGATAAAGTTCAAACCAAAAGTGCTTGTATTGTGAGTTTGCTTTCTCATTATGTTTCTCAGACATAGTTTTCACCAACCGAGATATTAAAGTATATCAAGAGGAACCTAATATTTTTTTTTATCTTCTACCTTCAAGAAGATAATTACCAGAAAATTCCCTGTCATAGTCACTTCAAATCTTAACTGAAATTGAAGAAACTTATCTAAATTATATATTTGTTAAAATTCCAGACCGTTGCTGAAAGTTACTTTACCAACCAACGACTCAAATTCTTCAACGACACTGTTAATGAACTATATCCAGAAGTAAAAATCCTGAATCCGAGAAGCATTAATTTCGTTCCACTCCAGCAAGAAATTGCTCGACTAGATCAAGAGGTCACAGGTCAGAAACGCACAGTTGAATATATAGCTGATGCTGGTCTCCAGTGGAAAGAAGAAGCTGACAATACTCTGAAGGGAATGTATGAATTGAAAGAAGACGTTGCCGAAGAAATTACATTAGTTAACGATATTGTGGCTGAAATCCAATCACTGGCTGCGAATATACAACAGGGTGCAGGAGCCAAGGTTGAATATGCACTTCAAGTTGCAGAAGATATTTTAAAGCAGATAAAGGGTGTCTCGTTCCAGGAGTTTAGGGATAAAGCTACTGACAAGCAATTTGAGGCTACGTTCTTGATCTCTAAGATGATGGAACACACATCTCCAGTGAAGAATCTTACATCTGAAATTTCAAATTTGAATAATGGAATGATGAATTTGAGCATGAAGATTGATGATCTTCATAATATAGCTAATACGGCTGGGGAATTAGTGAGAGATGCTGCGAAATTAACTGAAGAAAATATAAGAGCTGCTGAGACTGGAAATATTGATACTGTGAAAATGTTTGTGATAGAGACGAATCAAGACATTAAGGCGGGAAGCGAACTCAACAAGAATGCGAGTGAAGCTTTGGAAGAGGCACGCCCTAAATTTGAAAAATTAGGTAAGATTTTTTCTTTAAGTTGGCATTGTTTAAAATGTGCAACATCTTAATAGGTAATTTAACTCCACATTGAAATAAACTTTGATTTCTACAATTTCAGCTGAAGAAAATAGGAAAGTAGCAGGACTGATAAGCCAACTGAACGAAACTTATGAAAGAAACGAGGAAGAAATGCCTTTTATTCTTGGTCTGATAGGATCAGCGAAATCACATGCGGACACTCTTCATGAAGATTCTATCGCTTTGCATGATGTTTTGGCTGATACTAGAAATACAGATGCCGTCAGAGCTGTAACAGCTTATAAAGATATTGTAAATGCAATCAATAATGCTAGAGAATCTGCTTCAGAAGCCAACGAAGCAGCAGATCAAGCTGCGAGTCAGGTAATTTATCTAAAAAGAACTATCACTATTAATTCAAAGCTCTGAAATATTAATTCTAATAAATAAATATTAATTTAAATTTTTCAGTCGAGTGGAATAGATGAAAATGCCCAACGATCGTATAACAGAAGTTTAAAATTATTAGAAGCAGCTAGGGAATCTAATACAAAAACAGATGGACAACTAAATCAAGATTTGATTAATGCACAAGATCGTGCTCAGAGAGCAGAAGAACTAAATGCGGAAAACAGGAATGGCCTTGATGAAATTTCTGAGTAATTATATCATTAAAAAATCTATTAATTTAAATTATACTTTTTTAACACAACTAATTTACTAAGAGAATCTTTATTCTTTCAGATCCCTTAAAAAAATTCCATCTCTAGGTTCACTTCTAGTGGTCCAAACAGCAAAGAATGCTGCAGATAAAGTAGAATATACAATTAAGCAAGCTCTTAACAACATGAACAGTACTGTTCACACACTTCCAAACGATTTGAAAACTGCAAAACAGCTTTCTAAGAATATTTCAGATTCCATTCATGATATCACACAAGCCAATTCGCATTTAGATTCTTTTTACAAAGTCATTCCAGATATGAATAATCTCCTCGATGACTTGAACCAGCGACAAAATTCAATTAATTCAACTGGAAATGATTTGTACGATAAAATAGAGAAGCTGAAGAGGAAAATTGCTAATGCTAGGGAATTAGCTGACAGGTTCAAGACTGGCTTGACCTTCTTTAAAAATACTACTTTGGAGTTGAAAAATCCTGAGAGTCTTCCTTTGTTGGCAACATCGACCAAAGTCTCGTTGTACTTCAGAACTAACACCTCAAATGGATTCTTGATGTATCTTGGAAATGAAGGAAAGTCTAAACTGCCTCGCAGCAAAGCTGTAAGTTTCCATATTTTTTATAATAAAAATTTTGTTCTTTCAAATATAAAGCAAATTGGTTTAATTAAAATATTTCATGTGTTTATAGCACGACTACATGGCACTGACGATAGAGAATGGATATCCAGTTTTATTAATGGACCTTGGTTCCGGACCTACGAAAATTGTGAATAATAAAACTGTTTCTGATAATGTCTGGCGTCAAATAATCGTTGATCGGTTTGTAACATTTTATACGAGATTTGTTGATACTAAGATTATAATTTGCAAAGTATATCATATTTCTTTTTTCTTTTCTCAGAACTGGTAGAAACGTGAAACTGATTCTCCGCGAGGACATTGGAGAAGGAAAGGAACGAAATTTCGTCACAGAACAAGCGCTTCCTGGATCGAACACAGTTTTCAATTTGGACTTGAAACAATCAAAACTCTTCGTAGGAGGATATCCTCCTTCCTTCCAGATTCAAGACGACGTGACAGTTAACTATTTCGAAGGAGAGATGGAGGAACTTGTAATTGGAGACGTTCCAGTTTCATTCTGGAACTTTGTCGATGCTGAAAACAACTTCCAAGGTGCAATTGAGCGAGACAAATTAATTAATTATGAATCAAGCACTGGCTACCGATTCGACAGCAATGGCTACGCCATCATCAGCAAAAAGATGTCCCAGCTAAGAATGAAAAATTCGGAATTAATTCTTAGGATGGATTTCAAGACATTAGAGAAGAATGGATTGATGTACCTTATGGGAAAGAGTAAACATTTCTTGTCTT
This sequence comes from Synergus japonicus, assembly GCA_900474275.1. Lineage (NCBI taxonomy): Eukaryota > Metazoa > Arthropoda > Insecta > Hymenoptera > Cynipidae > Synergus > Synergus japonicus. Next base: position 16,517 of record UCOH01007576.1, read on the forward strand.
TGGAGATGAGAAATGGTCAAGTTCTTTATCAGTTCTATCTTGGAGGAGAGAAAATTTCAATTCGTTCTACTGAAACTTACAACGATGGTGAATGGCATACGGTAGAGGCGCTTCGCCAATACCAAAAAGGAAATTTGAAAATCGATGGTAAGGTTGTTTCTAAATATGAAGGATCGGATGATTTCAAGTCATTGATGTCCGTGGACCATCTTTACTTCGGAGGATACCCACCAAATTTGACTCATCAATACCCAAGTGTTACTCAGAAAGGTTTTGAAGGTTGTCTTGATAATGTCGTTATACACGAAACTTCAGTGGATCTTAGCAAAAATGTCCAGGCCTTTGGGGTTGCACCTGGATGTCCCGTTAAGGTACATTTTACGATATATACTAATTTAAAAATAAGCGAATATAAAATCTAAATAAGTTAACACTGGACCTGAATATCTAAAAAAATTTTCTAATTTCAGTTTGCCAGCTTAGTTTCCCTGGAACAAGGCAAACCCGGCTACGTCAAGTGGCCCAACGCATCAATTTCCGAGGCTCTACAGATTACTCTGAAATTCAAAACTCTCACAAGCAACAGTTTAATCTTTGCTATAATTAACGAAACAAACGGAAATTTCGTTCCCACAAGCCTATCTCTTAGAGATGGTATTTTAATATTTGAGAGTCGAGGCGACATCATTAGTACAAGTACAGTGGGTACCAAATTCAATGATAATGAGTGGCACGTTGTAACAGCTACTCATAATGAAACAGCTCTCGGTTTGGACATAGATGACACCGAAAGTTACAGCACAGAAAATTACAATTCTAAGGGTTCTTCATTGAATATAAACTCAGCAATTATCTACATCGGAGGAATTCCAAATGAAATCACAATTGGAAGAGATGTTGAGTCCTTCGCTGGCTGCATCGGAGATGCAACTGTAAATGGTATCATCATCAACTTCGCAAACACAACTGACAGACCAAACACTATTCTTGGAAAATGTAGAGGTGGTGAACCAAGTAAGAAATTTAGTTTTGATGTTTATTGATATCTTGATTATACAATATTAAATATTTTTTGCCTTTCAGGTCTGCCGACAAAGAGTGTAGAAGAAAATTGGCCTCTACCTCCTCCACCGATTGACACTGAAAATTATACATCTGTAACACAAAGTAGTAAGTTTCTCTATTCAAAAATATTCGAAAATATTCCAAAAAGTTTAAACTGCGTAAAACTTAATTGTACGAAAATTTCTTTAAAAAATCGGTTTTATTTTTACAGGTGTAGTAGGTATTGATTCAGAAAACGTTGAGGCTGAACCAGCTACTGAATCACCAATAGAAGGTCTTGGTAGAGATAAATCACCTGATAGTGATAAAATAAACGAAATTGAAGAAAATGAAGAAATTACGACCACCACTATTTCAACAAGTACTGTAGTCACCACACCATATGTTCCCTATCATGTCGATAAATGTGCATTGCCTTATGAACCAGCACGAGATCCTGATATTGCTGAAGGATGGAGATTTGGTAGTTACAAAATCCTTTTTGTAAAGTAAATGATCTAGAAATGGAAGAGTATCAATTAACTGATTTTGTCTTATTTTTATAGGAACTCAAAAAGATAGCAGGAGAGAATACAGCTCTATCAATGGTCGATACCGGGATGATTTTGACTTCCAAATTAGTTTTAAAACTTTATCAGACGAAGGATTAATTTTCTATGCTGCTGGTCAAAATAATGAAGATCTGATTGCTCTTTATGTTCAAGATGGAATGGTAAGATAGCTTTTCATTTGATTTCAATTGAAATTTTTATTTAGGTAATAAACTCTGGGTAATATTGAATGTTCTTTCCTTTTCAGCTTTATTTCAAATTCGATTGCGGTAGTGGGCCAGCAATAATAACAAATGATGTTAAGGTTAATGACAACCAATTGCATACAGCTACATTTAAACGAAGAAAGAATAAAGGCGAACTAATCTTAGATGATCAAGCTGTATATGGTGATTCCCCTGGATCAAGTACAAATATTGATGTAAATCCTCCATTCTATTTGGGAGGTGTAACATCAGAGAAATGGCCGAGAGTCTTCAAAACTCTTGTAAGAAATAGTTTTTAGTTCTACTCGAATCACTAGTTTTTTTTCAAATATTATAATTCTTCTATTATTTCTCGACCTAGGGAGTAAACAAATCATTTGATGGCTGTTTGAGTAACTTCATGGTAAATACTAATGAAGTAACATCACCTGCTGAAGACGTTGGACTCATTCCTTGCTCAAAGAAAATCGAGCCTGGAATATTCTTCTATCCTTCCGATAACGGCAGTAATTATTTCAAACCAAGTAAGGATGCATTTAGTTCTTCAATTAATTTTCTTTATGACTAATTCGTTTTGAAATACTTAATCCTAATATTAAATCTTTATTCTTTAATCTTTAATCTAGTTGAAGCATTCTCCGTAAGTAAGAGTATGGATATCCAAATGGACATAAAACCACGTTCATCAAGTGGGCATTTGTTATCAGTTCATGGAAGAAAAGACTTCCTTATTCTGGAAATGGTTAATGGAACCATTAGATTTATGATAAAGTCTAACAAGGGCCAGGCGTCAATTGAAACTTCATTTAAACCACCAGAGTCTTATTCCCTGTGCGATGGAAATTGGCATAATATTCGAGGTGATTATTGATTACCTTCTACATAGATTTTAGTCTTACTATTAACAATAAGAAAATGAAGTAGTAACATATTTCTAATTTGGCTTTTAGCTATCAAGCAAAAGAACGTACTTCTGCTCTCAGTGGATCACAAAGCTGCCTCGCCAGGAATTGGAGTTAAAAATTCTGCTATAGTCAGCACTAGAAGTCCCATTTTTATTGGAGGTCATGCGAGACTTCTTGTTCCTTTACGAGGAAGCACGGCACAAGCCCAATATGTCGGATGCATGAACAACATTATGATTGATAATAAGCCAATTGCATTCGATCCCAATTACACCTTTGGCAAAGTCACTACAAATGTGTGTCCGACTATTTAAGTAAAAGAGAGTAAAGTAATTCATTTTCAATAATTTTGTCAATCCAAAGATTTTAAGAAGGTTTTAAACCCAAAAATAAATTTATTTAACCATTCTATGAGTTACTATTTACAATCGAATGTAGATCAGAAAAATAATTTCGAAGGTTTTACTCCTTTTTGGGATGCCACTTATAATAAATTCCAGAGCACATGATACTAGCACTCAAACTAGTTGATATAATAAAATTGCCTAAAAGCAAAATATCTGCGGAATCCATCCATATTGTAAAGACTCTTGCTGTAACAAGAAAATAATTATTAGAAATATTAATTTCTTAAAAGCATTGGCGGAATGAACGTTAAAAAAAATTAAAGCAATGAATAGTTTCAATCTTCTTTTTACTTACTAAGATTTGTCAGAGTCGATATTAACCATGTGAGTGTGGAAATAGATTCCGCGTTTTTAGCCCGAAAAATAGCGAGCAACTGAACTATTTTACTGGACGCAGAGATGGGAGTGCAGATCGGCTGGAAATAATAGTTTCATCTTTATTTATAGATTCGATTTTAAATTAAATTTTTATGTATAAAATTCAACTAAAATTCGATGATTCTTACCGCGAGAATAGTGAGGACGGTTTTTGGTATGATTTGATATAAAAAGGACGAAAATATAAAGAAGTAGAGAGCAGAAACTAGTATCGTCTGAGAATTAATATTGTTGAGATATTTTAATACCAAAAAAATTAGGATGTATTCTTGAACTAAGATAATTGGGTATTCTAAATATGAGAGCAAAGAATAACCATTTGTAAAGTTGTAACTGGTCATCAGAGTGTAACTGTAATCAGAAAATTTCCCAAAGCTTAAAATACTATAATACGTATTTTTTTTAAATGAAACTAAAGAAGCCTAAGATGAAAAATAAAAATTACCTACTTCTTAAAAATGCTTTTATAAAACTTAAAAAGAAATTTTTTCCACTTGACATCCATCACTCACGCATCCATTGTTACTTTGAATCCAATATTTTTTATTAGTTCACCATCATTCACGTTTATTATCCTCAAGTTAATTTTTGCAAGTAAAATTTATCAAGCACAGGTGAATATAAAGAATCATCTAAATAAAAATACAAATGTTTGATATAGAGAGAAAATTTTAATACATAATATCATTATGATCATCAAATTGGAACATTAAATTCATAATTCTATTATTTTCTCTCTATGGAAAGACTAATGTATACATTTTTACCAAATGCAAAAGTAGAAATAAATTTTAACACAATGTTACATAATTTATTTGCATACCTTGTTAATTCTAGACATAGACCCAGCAAGGACATGCCTTTAGCTGATTTTAAAGACATCAAATTTATAATCTGTGGCACTTTAAGGATAAAACACATCCCTATTGTGATTAAACTTAACAAGTCTGAAAAAAGTTGTAGTGTTATTTCCACCATTCTTCTAAACTTGTTCTAATTTCTGCAAAATAAAAAAAAAGGATTTATTTATTATTACAAATAGCAACCTTGTTACAATTTTATTAAGAGGTTTTACTGAATGACAACTGCTTTTATTTTTATTTTCTTTCAACAAAAAACCTCAAAGTTAAAATGAATTGACAGATAAAATACATACATTACATACCATATATAACATTTTTTTTAAAAAATTATATTTTTAGAACTACTTAAATATATTCTTCATTCTTACTCTTTGAAAATATCAGCTGATGATTTAAAAACAATGATTTAACCTCCAAACGTCAATGTCACTTGGAAGCCTTTGATGTGATTCTAATTTCAATATTTTTACATTTCCTATATACTGAAAATAAATCTAATTTACCACATCATAAAAATAGACCAAGCCGTGTTATTATTACTTACCTTTTGTATGGCGAAAATATCAAAATACGCGCATAAATAAAACGGAATATGACAGAATAATTAGCTTTTCAGAATAGGATCATTTTTTATTGATACATCCTTTACTTATTTTAATTGAAAGACCTTCCTATTTCGCCTATTTCTATCATTTTTAAGGATAAATGTACAGTAAAATGAGTAAAATTATGTAAATGTAAACAGTGCTAGCAATTACACCAAAAGTGTGTCGTCTGCTAGTTTGCATGTGAGCTTTCAATGTGTGTGTGTATCATAACCATATGTTCATTTTTAACATGTGCCTTGTGATCTTTTTCAATTATAATAATATAGTCATTTAAATATATTTTCTTATTTATACATTACTCTCGTTTTTCCTAGTTTACTTAAAAAATAACAAATAGGACAAATAGTTTTTTAACAATGGCGGTAAGTTCTTTAATTGACATTTCCAGACATTACTTGCAACAATAATACAATAATTTGTCTAAAATGATAAGAGTACGAAATAATCAATTGCCATATGAATTAAAATATTTTATTACGTGATATTCATATTTTTTATTTTATTTAATTTAAAGTATTTCGTCAATAAAATGTATAATATTAGAGTAAAAATCAACATAACCACAATTTTCAGACCAAAAAATACAAAGCGGTAAATTTAAAAATTATATAAATGTTTTACCTACTTTTTATTATTTTATAATTAAAGAGAATATTGTCTTTATTTCAAAAATTTATGAAAAACAGTGGAAAAGAACATATGAAGGAAAGAAATTATGAAAAGTTCATATGTCTAAAAATGATTAAGTTATATAGTTGAAATATATTTATTAATTTTATACGAAGTCGTAAGCAATTATAGTTTAAAAATAAAATTGAATTTTCAGCCACCAACTAAAAGTACGAAAACAGCGACGAGAGGTTCGAAGCAAATAGTAGAAGAAAATGTTTCGACGTTAAACTTTTATATATACATGATCGTCGGAGCATTTGGATTTTATTTTTTAGCTATGATGGTTCTTTTTGAATTCACAACACTGACAATAGTAAGTAATTATTTTATCACATACATTGCAAAATGATAAAATTTTGTATGAAATTATAAAAATTATTTTCTAATTTTAGACGATGACTTTGATTTCTGGGTTATTATATTTTGGATGTTACCGTTTTATGTCCTTCATGGCTCAAGCAAAATACTCAGAAAATGGACAAATTCTAGATTCTGGAACTGATTTAAATATGGAAGGAGGAATAGCAGAGTAATTTATTGATTTTCTATAGCTAATAAAACAATTGTAAATATCGAAAACTAATTTTTTTGTTCCATAGGCATGTGAAGGACTTAATCATCTTAACATCAATGGTTCAAGTACTCTCCCTGATTTCCAACTACTTCTGGCTGCTGCTGACTTTGGTAATTTGTATTTATTAAATTAACTAAAAATACAATTTTAATTCCGTTTAATACGAAATTACAAATTTGAATTAATAATTACAGGCACCACTTCGAGGATTATGGATGCTTTGGGTAAGTATCATATCACCCTGGATCTTTGCAGCTCCTCAAGATCAACCTGAAATGGACGAGAAAAAACAGAGGAAACTTGAAAAGAAAATGGCAAGACGTCATTAAGAAATTACTTTTTTGTATATATATCAACAAATTTCCCTACATTCAACGATTGAACATGCAGCGATCTCTAATGTTTCCATTATAAAACGTATATGCATATATCTTTTCTTGTACAAACTTTAACGTTGTGTCTGATGAGTTACACTTGCATTCTATTGTAAAGTATGTTTTTTATCACAGTTGAATGAAGTTTGAAAGGTAAACTTTAAGCTAATAATTATTATATTTATAATTCCTTTATGGGTTTAAAGACTATAGTGACTGAATGTAATGATTTAGGGTTTTGCAAAATAAAGGCTAGGTGATCTTGGAATTGAAATTTATTTCTGTTATTGATAATTCTAATTTGTTTAACACTTTTTTTAAGAATTGATGCTCTTAAATTTAAACATTTAAATTTAACGCGCTTGACCTAGAAATTATAATCACCTAATTTTTTTTTAAACTTTCAAATGTTTTTAAAATAGTTGTTCCATTCTTCATGATTTGTCATAACAAGTAATAATCCAATAAGTATTTTGTTATATATTATTCATGAGTCGTATTTTATACCTAACTAAGGAATATTTTGGAATTTGTTGATAGCAAAAATACATAAATAATTAAATATATGAGGATAGGGTTCAGATAAAAATAAGTACGTTACTGTTACAGACAGCCTGGACAAACTGCAGCAACTGCAGTGGAATCGGAAATAAATATCTGAGAGGTGGGGTTAAGTTGCGTATGTCTCTTGAATACCATCGCGACTACAAAAGATACCTCTTCTTGTGTTGTTATATAGTGTGTCAGTCTCGTTGTGTTTTACTCAAATTTTTGTAAAAAAACATGTCTGGTGAACAATTCTCTTTAGTGTGGAACACTTTCCCAAGGAATTTGTCTTCTGGTCTCTACAATTTGCTCACCGGTGAACAACTCGTCGACGTTACTCTTGCAGCCGAAGGTCAGATTTTGCGAGCCCACAAATTAATTCTGTCTGTATGCAGCACGTACTTCAGAGAACTCTTCAAGGTAAAGTCATGTGTTTTGAGGGTGTTTGAACTCGAAACTTATTCAACAAACAATTTTGCACCATGACCATTTGTTCAAAGTGGTTCAAAGTATCAATGACTCGTATTATTCAATGACTGAAGTTTTTTACGGTTTGTTTTGTTTTTTGTTCTCCACACGTCGTACGCAGTATGTTTACTACGAGTTTGTTATTATCCTGAGATTATATAAATTTACATCTTAGTATTCACTCACTTCGTTTTTTATACAAACTATAGAGATGTTTGGAATTTTTTTATAATTCTCAGTATTTATTTTTGACGTTTGTTATCTTTTATTTATTTATTTATTTTGCATCATAATACATAGTTTATAGAAGCTAAAATTAAATTTGAGGTTATAAAAATGAGAACATGCAATGAAAATATTTTTGGAATTAATTATAGGGGTTTCATCGGTTTCGTTCCTACATCTACTACTTTATAACGGTTTAGATACTGGTTATAGCATTTTATAACTGTTATAAACAAGTAATACACGTAAAAACAGATATACAGTCACCGCTTTATTTTTATACATAATTGGATAACTTTCTCTTTCCATCGTGCAATAAGCGAGAAAAAATTTAAATTATTTCATTTATAAAAATATTTAGCATTTGACAATCTAAAGGTGAAATTTTTCTTATAAGTATATTTTAAAGAAATTATATTTTTTCAGGGAAATTCCTGTAAGCACCCAATAGTAATCTTGAAAGATGTCAACTATCGCGATTTGGCGGCAATGCTACATTTTATGTATCAGGGAGAAGTCAATATCAAACAAGAGGACATTGCAAGTTTTCTGAAAGTCGCTGAAGTTTTACAAATCAAAGGTCTCACGAAAAACAACGATGAGGTATGACGCATGGAAGTTAATTGCTACTAAAATATAGCTTGAAACTCACTTATTAACGAAAGAATAAATAACCATAAATAATTTTAGGAACTTTGCGACAAAGATTTAGAAACATCGGCACATTCAATCCTCAGCGATAAAAATGACACAGTCTCTTCAAAACTGGACAACGATTGCGATGTTATTCAAGAAATACCTCAACTTGTTGATAAGTGTCACTGTTCGTCTTCCAGCAAAAAATCCGAATCATTGAGCCAAAAATCAAGAGAGGATTCGATTCAAAAAGTTGAATTGGAATCTGAACCTGAGCTTGACCCTGACCCTGAGCCAGAACCAGAACCTGAACCTGAACCTGAAACTGATAACGTCGAACACAACATGCAAGATTATTTAGATAGAGAGTGTCAAAGTCAAGGAGAACAACCGTTGGATTGTACTCTTGATTTTATCAAAATGACACAACCTGAAAAAGATTGGATAGATTATAAACCCGGTATAGATACAAACTCTAGGAGTCAAATACCGGAAACGAGCGAGAAACAAATGGAACATCAAACAGACACAAGGACACAAGGTAATTTAATTTCAAAGCACATAAAGTAACTCTTGTTAATGGCAGATAATTTTTTATTTAAATATGTATTTTCAATTAATTTAATTCATTTTGTTTGCAGATTTACAGCCAAACCCACATGTCATGCAGTACAGTCAACCTTATCAAGAACCTTCCATAAGTAAATATTTTTTAAATAGTTGAATACATTTTTTATTTTTTCTTGACTTTAGGAGAATACTTTTTTTATCCATCCATAAATTTACAGATTATAGTAATACAGAGGCTTCCTTTCAAAACGAATATCCAAGTGATTCAGCGAGTTGTAGTGCTCGAGGCAGAAGAACAGTTAAAGGATTAGCAGGTAGCAGTTTATCTTTGGAAACAACTTTACGAGTAATATCCGAACTTGGGCCAACCATTCGTGTCGAAAGAGGTAAAGTCATACGAATGTACTCGTGTCCTTGGTGTTTGCGACATTTTACACGGAAGGAAAACCTCAAACTACACGTAAGGTATATTCATGGCCCGCTTGAAAGTCTTACATGTAAACTCTGTGGAAACAAATACAAAAACAGCAACAGTTTACGAGTTCATTCGTATCTTTATCACAATGCAAAGAGAAACAAGCATAATAAGTCACCTCTCGTTAGTGGTGGTGTGTAAACGACTGATTTTTTTAAAAAAGCTTTAGTCATTGAAAGACAATGTTGCCGTTATGTTATATTGGCTGTACAGCATAAAATATATTGTTATTATATTTATACTCGTGCGTCTTGATACACCCAATGCGTGAATCTATTTCTAAAAAAATATTGCGTACTAGTAGAAACTATTAAGAAATAGTTATCAAAAATAAATATCGTTTACAAACGTCACATGTCTCCATCATTCTTATATATTAATTGTTTTATTTAATATAATTAAAATACAATACAAATATTATTAGACTAAATTAAATTATGTTAGAAATCTTACACATCCCCTTACTTTGATTTTACATATTATACATAATAAATTAATATGGTTTTTGTTATAAAAATATTTGTTTTTTTTTTAGAATTAATCCTTCTTTCACGTCTTTGACTCTCATAATCTAGAAGTAGCAATTTATTTAAATTTGATACTTTCATTTATTCAAGAATAACTTTATAATTACATTTAATTTTATAAAATGAAATTTTATTGTGATAAAAATTCTTCTCTGCGTTAAATATATTGAATATTGTTGCGAAACATTATGATATCGAAAGCGATATGTGCTATCAGAATTCTTCCCCTCAATTAATTCTTCCAATTTAATTAGTCGTACAGAAATGGACAAGCCTTTAGTAACTGTGAAACAGGGAATTTTAAGAGGAGCTATAAAAGAAAATGTTGAAGGTGGAAAATACATATTATTTCAGGGAATTCCATACGCTGAACCTCCGGTTGGTGAACTCAGATTTAAGGTATATTTTAAAATTAAATTATTACATATTTAGTAACATATATTATAATTAATAAATTGTTGAATTATTTTTTTAATTGCTAAATTAAATATAATTTCCAAATATTTTATATTTTAAGGATCCTCGACCTCCTTTGCCATGGACTGGAATTCGAAATGCACTCGAAAATGGAAAAAAAGCTGCACAAATTAACGCAAAAACTGGTGAAATTTATGGCGAAGATGATTGTTTATATCTCAATTTGGCCACTAATTCCTTATCAGGAAAAAAACCTGTCATGGTTTGGATTCATGGCGGAGCATTTGCCTATTCTTCAGGAGATTTGGATTATTTTGGTCCGGACTATTTTCTCAAACACGATATTATTTTCGTTGCTTTTAATTTTAGAGTCGGAATATTTGGTGAGTAAATTAAAGAATGAATTTTAATATCATAATTAATACTCTATTTAGAAACTTAATTTTTCTTTTTTGAATTTAGGCTTTCTAAATCTGGAGATAGAAGGTTGTCCAGGAAATCAAGGACTAAAGGACCAAATTTGCGCCCTTTTGTGGATTCAAGAAAATATTGAAGCTTTTGGAGGAGACAAAACAAATGTAACAATCTTTGGAGGAAGTTCTGGCTCAGCAGCTGTTCATTTTCTTTGCATTTCACCAACGGCTAAGGGTATGTACTAATATATGTAGTCGATAATACATGATTGACTAATATAAATTATAAATAAAGAATAACAATTTTTAAATATTTTTCAGGTTTATTTCATAAAGCTATTTGCCAAAGTTCTGTTCTCAATAATCCATCAAATTTCAAAGTGTCCAACAAAAATTTCGCTTTTGAAATAGCAGCGGCCTTGGGTAATAAAAGTTCAGATCCGAAAGAAATTTTAAAATTTTTTCGCTCTGTTCCAGTTCTAGAAATTCTCCACACACAATTGAAACTTATGAATGTAGGTTTAATTTTTTTACATTATAAACATATTTTTATTTGTTGAAAAGGCAATTTTAGTAATTTTGTTTTTTAATACGTTTTTGCAGAATAATTCTAAATCGATTTTTCTGGATAGTCCTTTCGTTCCATCTCTGGATAGTTCAAGTTCAAATCCATTATTTCCTCAACCATTAACGGATTTGGTGAAAAATGGAATAAATGTTCCACTAATTATTGGATTTAACAGCGCAGATGGCATGGCTTTTACCTTTGGTATTCTTCCATCTTCTTTTAGATTTATTTCGTAATTATTTATTTATTATATAATATATATGCATTTTTTTAAACAAATTTTTTAATGCATTTTTATAGATGAGTCTGAAGAAACTTTGAAAAGACTTAATGACAATTTTGAGGATATTCTTGAGTCTCGATTAAATTTAAATGAAATTATTGATGTTTCTAAATTTACAAGAGACGTGAGGAACTTTTACTTCAAGGGAAACCCCATTACTATCAAAGAAAGGGAAAATCTAATTCAATATAGAGGAGACATGATGTTTGTAAATGGGGTTCAATACGTAGTCGAAAATCAATTACATAAAAAGACTCCTACATTCATGTACAGATTTTCATATAAAGCAGATAGTTCTTTATTAAGAAGAATTCCTATTAACGAAAATGTTCAAGGTAATGCACAAATAATTAATATCTATACTCTATAAACTCTATAAAGTATATACACAAATATTTTTTCTTTCAGCTGCCAATCACGCCGATGAGAATTTCCTTCTATTTTATAGACCTTTATTAGGTAAAGATCGTCAGCTGAAAAAGGGATCAAAAGATCATCAAATGATGAAAAGTATGACGAAAATGTGGACCAACTTTGCGAAAAATGGGTACTATTTATTATTTGCTGTAAATCCGACTTCTTTCTAAATAACGTTTTTATCTCTAATACCAATATTTACTAATTATATATGTATATAATATGTATTTAGGGATCCCACTCCAGAGATTGATGACATAATATCTTCAAAATGGATGCCATTATCTTTAAATCGGAAATGGTACCTGGAAATTGATGATCAGGTTTCGTTGAAAGAAAATGTAGGAAAAGAGTCCTGGGAACTATGGAAACCTATTTGGCAATACAAGAATGGTTTTTGCAACTTATACATGTAAGATTAAGGGAAATAAAAAAATCTATAATCAAATATGAAAGAAAGTCTATATCTAATTTAATAAAATTATTTTAAATGAATGTTTTTAGGACTAAACATGGGAAACTTTATAAATTCATACTAATAAAAAGGAGAGATAAAAAAGTTGTAGAGAAAGTGATTATTCAGCTGTTTATCCTTATCAGAATGAATTAACAAGTTTTACCTGCTGACTCATAGCAAACATTAAATTTTATTTTTAAATGTAATTAAAAAAAATTTAATATTTGAAGAATATTAATATTTTATGTTCCAATTTAATTGTAAAATATATTTATTTATAGTTCAAAAAAATTTCAAGGCAATTTTGAGTTCACCTTCACCTATATAGGTGTTCTTCGATTCTTTCCTTCAGTTTGCATGTTCATCTCTGAGCGTGAAGTGAATACAATCGAAATATGGACGAGACTTTAGTTAAAGTGAAACAGGGAATTTTGAGAGGCTCTATAACAGAAAATATAGAAGGAGGAATATATTTTTCTTTTCAAGGCATTCCATATGCTGAACCTCCAGTTGGTGATCTTAGGTTCAAGGTATTTTTTATAAATAATTCAAATAAAGTTATATTTGGTTATATAACTATGAAGAATATTGATTATCAGCGCACTTTCCAGTGGAGAATATTTGCAACACAACCTTGCTGGCGGCAATTTAAAAATGCCTAATAATTAAATGTAATATCAGGGACTTAATTAAAAATTAAATACTTTTGAAATTGAAATAAAATTAATATTATAATTTGTACTCACATTTATTTTTTATTATTTAAGGATCCGCAACCACCTTTGCCTTGGACTGGAATTCGTGATGCAGTGATGAAAAAAGAAAAAGCAACACAGTTTGATTCAAAAACTGGAAAAATAATTGGCGATGATGATTGTCTACATCTCAATGTGGCCACTAATTCCATATCAGGAAAAAAACCTGTCATGGTTTGGATTCATGGCGGAGCTTTTGCTCATTCTTCAGGGGATGTTGACTTTTTTGGTCCAGATTATTTACTTAAAAATGATATTGTCTTCGTATCAATTAATTACAGACTTGGAATATTTGGTAAGTTTATTTTATTTACCCAAATCTCTGACCTTATAATTTCTAGATTTTCTCCAAGCTTTATTTTTTTAAGGTTTTCTGAATATGGAGATAGAAGAGTGTCCAGGAAATCAGGGATTGAAAGACCAAGTGTTAGCCCTTAAATGGGTTCAAGAAAACATTGAATCATTCGCAGGCGATAAAAATAATGTAACTATTTTTGGCGAAAGTGCTGGCAGCTCATCGGTTCATTACCTTTGTATTTCCCCCCTTGCTACAGGTTTTCATTTTCTGGAAATTCACATTAAAATAAATTAAAATACTTAGTCATTCTGATTTGAAAGTAATTTTCTACATTTATAATATTTGTATATTTTCTAACTTTTAGGACTTTTTCAAAAAGCAATTTGTCAAAGTGGAGTTGTCATTAATCCCTGGGCTTTTCCAAATTCTAATAAAGATTTTGCTTTCAAAATAACGTCTGCATTGGGCAATAAGACTTCGGATCCTATAGAAGCTGTTAGATTTCTTCGCACAGTAGCAGCTCAAAAAATTATAGAAATAGAGATGACTGTGCCTTTACAGGTAAAATTGGAATTGAAAAATGTTCAATAAATTAATTTTATTTCAGAGAATTTTGCTTTTCATAACTTTCTTTTGTAACAGGAATCAGTCATGTTTCCTTTTGTACCAACTTTGGATACCAAAAGTTCAAATCCGTTCTTACCTCGACCAATGGATGATTTATTGAAAGAAGACATTAAAGTTCCTTTGATAATTGGATTTAACAGCCACGAAGGAATGAGATTTACTGGTATGACCAATTAAGTGAAAAAATGTAATATTTAATGTAAAATTTCATTCATAATTATATTAATAATTGTTTATCAGGTATCCATGTGGAAATGTTTAAGAAGCTAAACGATAAATTTGAGGAGAAAGTTGGTTCCGAACTGAATTTAATTGACAGGACAAAAGTTCCTAAATTTGCAAAAGACATTAAAGAATTTTACTTTAAAAATGAACCTATAACTCTTAAACAACGAGAAAACCTAATTCAGTACAGAGGAGATTATTTGTTTGTTAACGGAATTCAACTAATAGCCGAAAGACAAATGGAACGCAAGACACCTACCTATTTATACAGATTTTCATATTGTGGCGAGAGTTCTCTTGTAAAGAGATTTTCAGCTAACGAAAATATTAAAGGTATAAGTTGATCAACTTATAAATCAACGTAAAAATACACATCAACAAATTATTAAAAATGTTATTTATTTTAGGTGCTGATCATGCTGAAGAAAATTACTTCTTATTTTATAGACCTCTTTTAGGTAGCGAAAGGCAATTAAAAAAGGGAACAAAAGATTACTTAACGATGAAACGCATGACAAAAATGTGGACCAACTTTGCCAAAATTGGGTGAGTTTTTAATTTACACTCATTTGAGTGTTTTAATCATTCTTTTAAACATAAATTTGTTTAGGGATCCAACACCAAAAATTGATGACGTGATAAACACAAAGTGGTTACCACTTTTACCTAATCAGAAAAATTGTTTGGAAATTAATGATGAACTTTCATCCAGCGAAAATCCAGCAAAAGAATCTTGGAATCTTTGGAAACCCATATTACCTATGGTGAAATTTCTCACAAAATTAACCAAGTGATTTTAAAATAATAATTTATTAGTATAAACAATGTTTTATTCTAATATATACTCAAGATTTCCAAAATTTCTAAAGAACTATCTTTTAGTTATAAATAGCTTACATTTCGGTGGAACAGCTATAAAACCGTCTTTAAGTGCTAAGAAGGGAACATTTTCCCCTGGAGCCAATTCAAATTGGAATTTTTGTACGAGACAAATTGTAAATAAAAGTAAACTATGTTTTGCTAAAACATCACCTATGCATCTTCTACGACCTGGAATATAAATAAGAATCAACATTATTTAAAAAATAAATAAAAAACTGAACATAGTTAATAATGATATCAGATAATCTATGAACAATTACCTGCACCAAAAGGAATCAGCCAAGAATCGTCTACAAATTCTCCCTTTTCATTAATAAATCTTTCAGGTCGAAATATTTCAGGATCTCCCCAATACTTCTTATCCATGTGAACACTAGCCAAATTCGCTGATAATATATCATTTTTTTTTACTTTGTATCCCATTAAAGTGGAGTCAGTCATTGCTCGATGGCTGACAGTGATTGGTGCGATATTTGCAACTCTCAAAACTTCAGCAATAGTTGCATTCACGTATGGTAATCTTTTCAATACCAAAGTAAGTTTTTATGCTAGTTTTATACAAATTTTATATTTATATTATTACTTCAGTATTTTTACTGTTTTGATATTTATACTCACTTGCATTTGGAAGAAAGAGAAGGCAATGAATCTCTTCCAATTACCCCATCAATTTCCAGACGTAATTTTTCTTGTACATCTTTTCTTATAGCAATATAGAGAATTATAAATCCGAGACTATTATTAGTTGTTTCAACTCCAGCAGCAAAAAAGTCTTTAATCAGGGCAGCTAGTTCTGCTTCTTTAAACAGAACAAATTAAAATTTTTTTTAATTGTTATATTAAGAGCTTGTTAATTATTAATTTAAGTTTATTAAATGTACCAGTTAAAAGAGAGTTGGAATCATTTTCTTGTTTGTCCATTTCTCCGAGGTATGCGTCAATCAGATCTCTGGAAACACCATCGATTTTTGTAATTTTGTGTTGCAGAATTTCATCCTGAAATTCATTATTTTAATATTTTAATTCATTCTTTTATTTTTCAGATTTCACGTATATTTTGAAAACTATTTTCTTCATTTTTACCAAAAAATATATCCAAATCCGTGAATGCCTTTCCATAAATTCTGAATATCCACTATATCCTGGAATAACGTATCTTAAAAATGGTAGATAGTCCAAAATGAACCACGTTAAACTGCTCTGTTTAGTATTATTATTTATCAGTTCCAAAACTTCCCGAACTTTGGGATCTTCTTCACTAAACCTTTTCATTTAAAAAATGATACTGATTAATTTTAAATTATTTTTAATATAATTTCTAGTAAATTGGAAAATATACCTGGAACCTGCTACAAAGCACCAGATATTGTTCAAAATCGCAATGGAAGAAATATTAGTAAAATCTTCAATTAGTCCTTCTTGTGTTTTATTTTCAATTGTTTGAATCAACGAAAGAGCATTTTCCAAAACTATATCTTCCATTGTTTTCTTCCCAAAACCGAGTTCCTTCAAGTGCTTCAAGGTAAGCCTAAAAATTATTTTTTCTACATAGTAAAATTATTTTGTTGACTAGTTATATCAAATATAATATGCATACCTTCTATTATTTTCACAAACACGTCCATCATTAAAAATAATTCCTCTTCTCTCACCCATTGTCCTAAATCTATAGGAAAAAATATCTGGTCTACCATCAAAATCTGGATTTCTCAACATTTCTAAAACTGCCTCCCTTCCCGAAACGACAATAAATGTATTTATTGGTCCCAAGCGCAAACTCACAATTGGGCCAAAAATTTGAGCCAATTCAGTAAAAACTTTGGCAAAAGATCCAGTTTTTTTAAGAAGAATTAATAAATCTAATATATTGCCTAAAATCGGCAACCCTTGTGGTCCTAAAAAATGATATAATATTTGTTAAAGTAAACTAGATTTAAAATTAAGAAATAAGCAAAGATTTTCTAATTTTATATTTCATTTTCAAAACATACCTGGTGGGAAGTTTGAACATCGAAGTTCAGTTATTCGAATCCATGCAATAATTAATACTATACAACACACTAGAAGAAACCACATTTTTTAAGAAAATAAGAAAACCCAAATTTAATTTCAGAAATATTTATATAAAATTATGAAATTAAAATATTTCACACTAACTAATACTGTACTTTTCTAAGAGAGTTAAGACATTCTTATCACTTTTAAGAGTACCAAGTCTCTACTCTTAGATTCATAAGATCAACACAAAAGTGAGTTGAAAAGTGAAAGTTCGAAAGTTCGATAAGTAATGTAAAAAATCTAATACCTTCTCTAATGAGAATGTAAAAATTGAGATTATTAATTACAGGAAAGATCTTCATTAATTTGTGTGTATACGAAATTACATTTTCTGTTTTTAAATATCTTACAATGATTGTTAAGTATTGACTTAATTATAATTATCTAATTAATTTTAGGTCTAAAAATGGATTAAAGCTTGAGTAAAGATAAGTGAGAGCATTTGAAAAAGCAAACCTGAATTGCTTATGCATGTGCCTTTCAATCACTTTCGCTTCCTAGCGTTGCGGAATCATGTTTTTTCTTTTGGTCACATAAGAAGTGCAGAAAATGTATACTGCAGTCAATGAGTGTCAGTGTCGCCCGAAAATGTTTTGTATGATAGTGGAGTTTTGAAAAGATAAGATAACATAATAAAGTTTCAAAAGTGTTTTAAATAAATCTGCAATTTTTACTATTGTTTGATCCGTGTGTTCGAAAACTTGAAAAACTATACATTATAATAATACATTTTTTAAGATGCAAAAGTTAAAAAGAATAGAAAGCGATCATGTAACGAAAGGAGGAACATTTCTTCAGTATGCTGCTGCCATAAGTGGTAAGAACATTTTTTCCTTAACATTGAACATACGTTATATGTATTTATTAATTAATTGAATTTTAATCATAATTATATATTCTTATTTCTTACTAAGAAATTTCATTTTTTTTTTATACAGCCTCTTTAACAATGGCTGGCACCGCAACCTGTATAGCATGGTCAACAGCAGCCCTTCCTCATCTGAAGAGTGAAAAATCAAAAATTCCCATATCGGATGTTCAAGGATCCCTCATAGCATCATTGAATTATGTTGGAATGATAGTGGGGTTTGTATCAAGCCCTTTTCTGATGTACCGAATAGGTAGAAAATATAGTCTTCTTTTAGTTGGATTATCGCAAATAGCTGGCTGGACTCTAATCAACGTCTCAGAGTCAATCCTCGGTCTCTACATAGCAAGAATAATATCCGGAATCAGCGACTTCAGTTTCATCGTTACCATGATTTATGTAGGAGAAATCGCTGATAAAAACATCAGAGGAATTCTCTCCTCCATTCAAATTTTATCCTTCTCTCTGGGAATTTTTTTCATGGTAACAATTGGTGCTTTCCTTCCCTATGAAACAATGAATAAATTGGGATTTCTCATCCCCTCAATTTTTCTTCTAACAATCTTATTCATGCCAGAAACCCCCTATTTTTATCTGATTCGAGGTCGAGATGAAGAGGCTATGAAGACGCTAATGAAGCTAAGAAATACCAATAATTTAGAAGATGTGAAACTCGATCTGGATAGAATGAAGAGAGCTATCTTGGAAAGCCAAGAGAACAAAAGAAGCAGTTTTCGAGAACTTTATAGCATCAGAGGCAGTCGTAGAAGTTTGACTGCCTTAATGTGCCTCAAGATCACTAAACAACTTTCAGGAATTACAGCTATTGTTGTGTATGGTCAAGAAATTTTGAATAAATCGAGATTCTCTCTGGGATCAGAATATTCCATAGTGATCTTAACAGCAGGAAAAGTAATTGCTGGACTGATAGCTACGATGTTGATAGATATTCTCGGAAGGAAAAGTATTCTTCTATTTTCTGCGTTAGCAACTTCATTCTCTTTAAGTGCAGTTGGACTATTTTTTTTCCTACAAATGTATCTCAAACTAGATGTAACTTGGATTAGTTGGCTTCCATTTGCAGGTTTAATGACTCATGTGATTACATTCAGTATGGGACTTGCTCATGTCCCTGCTGTATTTGTTGGAGAAGTTTTTTCAATAAAGGTAAAAGTTCTTGCTGCTGCGATTGCCTTGACTGTAGAAGCATTTGTTGGATTTATTGTGATTCTTGGATTCATACCAATGAGTGAAATCATCGGAATTTATGGCACTTTTTGGTTTTTTGCTGTGATGTGTGTTGTGGGTCCTGTCATCAGTAATTTTATCGTGCCTGAAACCAAAGGAAAATACTTGGAAGATATTCAAGCGATTTTAAATACTGAGAAAAAAAAACAAGATGTGGAACCCGTTTCTAAACCTTTGTTGGTTTAGAAGATTGTAATGCTCTTTAAAACGACTTTTTCCCATTTTGGGGTTTAATGAAAGATCTCAAAATTATTTATTATATTTTTTATAATATTCCGTAAACTGATACGACTTCAAGTTCTAAACTAAGAAAGACTGTTAATACTAATTATCTTTAATCATGTACCTTAGCTCTTAAATCTCGTGTAATATTTTAATCTAAATTAGAAGGAAAAACATGTATTACATTTTAGATTCATGTCAAGTTCTCTTTTCGCAGGGTTTTAGTTTTTAAAATTATTATTATTACTGTTATTATTATTAAATAGGTAATATTCATAGTAAAGTTAAATCTTCTAGGGATATTGTCAGTGTTTATGAATTATAAATTGCAATTCTAGTAAGTTGAAAGTCAGAATGTTTTATCACTTCTCAAAGTCCTACTTTAATCAACGAAAATATCAAGAAGTCGTTCAAATAAAAGTTAAAATAGTTTACTTTCCTATTCTTAGATCATAATTAAGTTGACTACTTTAAATTAGGATAGGCTTAAAAAACTGCAAAAAAAATACTTATTATCTCTTACACTTTATTGATTAGCAAAATCGGTTTCAAAATCATAATCATCATTCGTTGAGACAGTAATTTCATTCAACTGGTTAGATAAGTCTGCGGCTTCTTTTTCTGAAAATAAAACGAAATATTTAATACTTAAATTCAAAGCAGAAAAGATGTAGCTCGCTAAAGCATAAACCAACCTTTCTTCGCGCGAGCTTTCTTTTCTTTCTTAAACTGCAACTTTTTCACTTTATTCAGCTTCTGATTGCCTTCAATTTCGAATAATGGGTCGACCTTCTTCTTCCTCTCTGCAGGAGTCTTTTTTGGAATCGCTTTATCACTCTTCTTCTCTTTCTTTTGCTGCACTTTTACTTGCTAGAAAAATATTAACATGTTCCTTAACAAAAATAATCTTTCAAATACCCTTTGAATTTTTACTCTCTTTTTAATTCAAATTAAGTAAAAGCTCTACAAATAAAAAAAAAATTACCGCTTGTTTTTGGACGTCGACTTCCATCGCGGAATTGACGGGACCAGAACTATCAACAATTAGAGGTGAGATAAGTGTAGAATTGTTCGCGGAAGCTTCAGCCTCAAATTCATCCAGCATCATCTTTTCCTCTTGTACCAAATTATCTATATCGAATTCCTTTGCCATTTGAGTCACAATTTCTGCTGATAATTGACATGCTTGTTCTTCAGGTGGGACTGTATAATATCTAAAAAATAATTAGCATGATGAAATACTGCAATTTTGATTCACGTGCAATTAGACCAAAAAAAAATTACGAAGTAATTTGATATATCTCTATTTAATATTAAATTGTTTAAATGAATTACTAATAACCTTATTTTTCCAGAATTCCAATCGGTTAAAACACTACGTGCAGCCGCCAAAACATCAGGAATTCCACCTTTCTTAAACTTTCCCATCCTAGCAGCCTTTTTTGCAAAGAATTCCTCAGGAGTTGAAAATTCATGAGTATCGTACAATTCCATAATCTGCTGGGTTGAAATTCGTTTCAAAATAAGAGCCGCTGGAGTGAATGGATCTTTAAGTGACTCGATTTTTACAGCATTCTTTAAAGCAACAGAAGAATCATCCGATCCATCTTTCGAACTTGAACTGAAAACGATTCCTGGTGAATCCAGTAACTTGATTTTCGAGTCAAGTTGAACTGCTTGCATAGATTTCGTCACTCCTGGAAGCAGAAATAATATAAAATAAGTATTTACCTCAAATTAAAGAATTAGAATATCCAGCGAAAATGAGATTCAAAATTCTCTGATATATCTCAGTTCAAAACTTGTTTAAATACATACCTGGTGTATTTCCTACATTGCAAGCCTTACTTCTCTTCAGAGAATTAATCACGCTAGATTTTCCGACATTAGGAAGACCAACAACTCCAACTCGGATGCTAGTTTTTACTGTTCCGGTATTTCTGCAGTAATTTCCGAGCAAAGAAAGCAGTAATTCTGCTCCAAAGCAAGTGCCACCTTGAATCGAATCTTCTTTCTTCTTTCCCAACTTCCTTCTTCCTAATCTGTTGGCTTGATCTTGAGTAGAGGATTTGAAAGCCACTGCGGGTAGGCTTTTTCTCAAATATCTTAACCATTGGTCCAAATTCTCCCTTGGGACCAAATCTGCTTTATTTAGAACCACTACCAATCTTTTGTTTCCTTTTGCTGCACGAACTGCTTCTTCAACCTGAAAGATTAGAAAATACAAGTGACGAAAACAGAAGAAATCTTTTTTATGATAAATGACATATATAAATATTATAAGATTATCAGTGTAAATTTCTCCGATCAATTAAAAATAATTTTCAGAAGTTACCTGTTTGCATCTTGTTCCCAAAGGATCGCGAGCATCGACGATTTCGAGAATTACGTCAGCAGAATCCAAAACTTTTTTGAATTCTTTGTAGTATGCTTTCAATGAATTTTCCTCTTTCATTACAAGACCTCTGGAGTCTTTACTGGTGGAAGCCAACAATAACGTTTCATGCTGTGTTTGTTTATTTGACGCATCGGAAACTAATCCTTTCAAACCACCATTTGCAAGCTTTTCGCGTTTTTGCTCTCTGGCCAATTCACGTCGTTTCTGCTTTTCTTCTTCGCGTTGCTGCTTCAGTGCTTCAACTTCTTTTATTATATCTTCCTTGAATGGACAATTATTCGGTACTTGTATTATCTTCTGCTTTTCTGAAAGTATTTTAAAATTGAAAGTAAAGTTCTTAATTTCGTTCTATTTTAAGTATTAATTCAGAAAATGTTTTTATTTCGAAAACTTACTTTTTGGATGCTTTTTGGCTTCTTTTTTGACCTTGCGATTATGTTCACGGACTTTTTTCTCGATCTTATAACGTTTACGAGCTTCCATCCTCTTACTAGGCTTTCCTAAAGAAAAAAAAAACATTTTAATAACTTTTTATAGATTGTTTAATTATAAGATTACAATTTTATATTTACATTTGTATAAATTATCTAAATTACTATATATAATAAACTCATAAACATAGCCACAAAAATCTGTTACAACATTAAAATTAAAAAACAAAAAATCACTAAGATTTAAAAGAGAAAATAGTAGAAAATTAATAATACACGAATTACTTAAAGCATACAATAGTTTTCTACTTCAAATTAGGTTTAATTATATATCAAATACAGTCAATGCAGTAAAAACATAACCTGCGGAACACGAGACATTAATATATATTTTTTATAAATAGTCTAAAATACTCACTTAAACAAAACTTTGCCATTGTGATCGATCAGGTCCTTAGTGCACAAATAAACAATCTGTAAAACTATTTTAAACCAGAATAAATCACTTTATTTAATAATAAAACGAACAACTTCTTTAACACGTGTTCAAATACCAAACAGGTCAAATTAAAGCTTCAGATCACACGCATGCGCGAAATGCATGAGGCGTGCGCATTATTTTTGGCGCAAATTTCAAAATTTCTGATTTGTTTAACATGAATTATAACTCAATACAATAAACAATATATTGCAATAAAGAGTTGCACGCAATGAGATTTATTGACCCTACAAATATTTTAAATACAAAATAAAAGAAGGCGGTTTCCATTAAAAAAACTCAACGAAGTCAAATTTCCAAATTCAAAAATTCTTTTAAAAAAATATTTAGTTCTTGATAGAATTAAATGTAAGAAAAGAAGTTTCGTTTTTAATTTACATAAAAGTAATGTAACACAATGAGCGTTAATTGGCAATCAAAGTGGTGAAAGGTACATTTTATGTAAATGAGAATTCCCAGACTTTCGTTTATTGTAAAAAAGTAGATGTCGAGAAGAATGAACGCGAATCATATTTATAAGGGTAGGATAGAAATCTTACCTTAATTTTAGTATAAAATTTTACGCGTCAGAAACTTTCAATTAAAAAGTAAAGTGCGAGACGTATAATAATTTCACTGACCTTCTTTTATTATTTCTCAATACTAATTAAAAAACAGAAGTGAATATAAACTGTTATCATATTTTTTGCAAATTTTATTTTACATAATATAAATATAAACATAAACTGATGTTTGTAAGTGAACGATTTTTTTTCAAAATATTTGAACAATTATTTAGAAAAAATACTTAACATCTTGACCAACGCAAAAGATAGGTATATAAATTAATTTTAAATGTTGTTAAATTAAATTATTTAAATTATTTGTTACTTGGTTGGTGGGGGTGGATTTAATTCGGGGTATCGCCGCAGGAGGCGCGCTGATAAGAAGAGCTTATTCATTATTGTAATGGCTGCCGTCTGGCATTGTCGGTGCATTTCTTGCTTATCTTACGATTAATAAAGTGGAAGATACCGCTTTATCTTTTTACGAAAATCCAGTGCAATTCAACGATTACCGAAAATGGAAAGTGCCCGCGATTTTGCGTAAATACTTACCGTGTTTTTAACAAGAAAACTGATTTAAAACTAGCATTACATTTACATGTCGGAGACGATCAGTCTTGTCTGTTTATGCGAAGCAGTGACCGTGGAAAACTCCAGTGAAAAGTTCCAATTTTCTCTTCAGATCGAACCTTACGTGTTTCGACGATTATCCAGAAAGTGTGTGCAAAAAAATTTGATTTAAGGTAACGTGAATTCGACGAAACATACAAAATAGTATCGAATTTCGGTTAGTAAACAAAAGTGACAGGAGGAAGATTAGTTTCACATATTATGATTTTTTAATTGTGGCAGTGTTATTTAAACGTCAATTGGAAACATTCTTGATTGGATTAAAAAGACTTCGCCTTTCTTCGTAGAGGTTAGTAAAATCTGTTTTCAGGGTCAGTAAAATCTTATTAGGAGTCGACGCTCCGTTTAGGGAGATGTTAATTTTTTCAGAGTACATTTTATTATGTGTCAATTCGAATTTAATAGGTTGAGATCATTTAATTTTTTTAGAATGATAATTTCTCTAAATAAATGAAATGTATTTTTATTCAGATTGTATTAAACGCAGCATCGACTTATTGATATATGCTGTATGTCGTCCATTGCTTTTAGAATCAATTTTATTATTTTACATGTGTGTACACTGTACATGTAATATAGATATAAGCAGATTACATATGCATTTACAGTTTTAAAAACCTTATTTTTTTATGAAAGCACTTAATTTTCATATTTGGCGAACTGTCATAAAACGAAATATGTTGAAAAATTTTGTCTGTTATGTAGAATTAAATTACGTTTATTAATTTTAAATCCCGATTAAATTTGATAAATATAATTAGCAAGAAAAAAATGATTAAAAATAGATTTTTCGGCAAATCCTCTACCGACAACTTTTCTTTATTTTTCAGAGTTGTAACGTAACTTCAAGAACCACACATTCTTTCATTCTAAATATGAAGATCCAGGTGCCAAACTTAGTCTCAGAATCTAGGAATTTCTACCAAAGAACAATTATCTAAATTTGATAAAAAAGAACTACAAAAGTCTATCAGACTACACTTAGAAAATTAGAATGATACTAAATCCAGGGATGATTACACTGTCGGAAGCTTCAACGGTACCAATACAAATCTTGAAAATAGATCACCAAAAAACTAAAATAATTGATAATAATCCGAGAATCGAGTGATTCATCACTGGATGTACGGCTTATTCTCCAAAGTTTCCTGTCTTTTGGAATTTTGTATTCGATAGCTGAGCATGTTTGGTAAAGTGCCTCCATCGAATACAGCAGGTTCTCCTCCACAAAACACTTCCAAAACACTTGGCAGATCGTCCGGATCTTGTCTGCCTTGTTTCTCAGTGGAGGAGGGACCTGCAGTTGGAATCGAGGACAAACCAAAGTCCTGGAGGCCCCAGAACTATGAACCTATACTCTCGGAATTGCCTTGTGACGTCCAGCCCTCTAGTACTTTATCAACAACTTCTACGGAAATTTCAAGACCTTGTAGAACAGAAGCGATAAACATGTGTTTAAAGAGTTCTCCAACGCGTACCAGCGTAAAATCTCCCTCTAAAGAACCGAGAAAGAACTTACCTAGTTCCAATGTTCACAAATGTTCGTCGAATCCTAATTGTTCTGGTGTATCAAAAAATTGCAATAACGGTGCTTCCAAGTCGTTCAAAACTTCCTCTTTCTCCAGTCTGGCCAGTCCGAATATTGAATCAGCGCCAAAGACTGTCAGAAAGTCGTCGATGCCAAACCGAGAATTTCCAATCGAAGACGATGGATTGAGAATTAGTGATAATAAATTAGTTAATAGAGACCAATCGAGAGTACCACCTCCGATTGCTAAGTCGACACCCAGTAGGTCTTCCGAAACTAATTCTACGACTGATGGTCTCTCGAGTAGCGATTACATCCAACCAGTTTCTCGAGATCTCTCAACGATTTTGTCTCCAGTTTGTGAAACGAAGATGGAATCACGAAGGAGTCTTAAGGACAAATCGACAGCATTTTCTGGGGATTCTAACAACCTTCCAGTTCTTCCAAACCCTAGTATCTGTTCTGAAAGAACTCAGGTTGATTGCACAACGTCGACACCTTGCAAGAATTCAGATACAGATAATAGGAAAAATTGTACGAATTTCACCCGGGATTTGCCGACTGAATTGCAATCGAGTCCGAGAAGCTACAAAGATCGAGAAAAGTGCAGGGATCCATGGAGACCTACGGAAATGGAAGGAACGCTTACAAACTTTAGTATTTGTTCAGGAGATTCTGTACAGGAACCTGGACCTAAAAGAAGAACTGGAGCATCTTGCCAGGCTTTGAGACATGCTGTTGCGTCTTTGAATCGACTTGACGATTTCTATATGGAGAAAATTGGATCAGGATTCTTCTCTGAAGTCTTTAAGGTAAGATTTTATAATTTTTGGATATCTAACCATTTTCTTGAACGCTTTAATTTTAAATAGTTAAGAAAATTTAAAGGAAGAACTTAAAAAGGGAAATGTTACCAATTTTAGGGGAATGCACAAACATTTTTCCAATTATTAAAAACCACTTACGAGGTATTTTAGCACTGAATTTAGGAAAAGTTCATTCATTTCTGAGGAAATAGGGAAGATTATTGTTTTTTGGTTCAAACAAACAAATCTGATTGTCGAATTTGTTTGCTGAACAAAATTGTCATTTTCAATGAAAAAAAAAAGCAAGAAAGTGCTTTTTGTATATTTTCATGCTAAATTAATCCAAAAACAAGTTACATAGGAGAAAGTGATCCAATTCTGAGAAAATTAAAGGGAAAGTCGTCGTTTTGCGGTTGAACTTTCGACTATTGATGGTTATTAAAAATTGGTTTTTTAATTAAGAAAATAATATCATATGTTGAAGGAATTTCGAGATATTTTCATAAAAGTTACATGACTTTACATGGACTTTCAGTGGCGCTGTCTTAATCAGAAACTATACATTTTAATTCGCGAATCCATTTTTTGAAATTGGAGAATTTAAACCCAAAAATATATCCAATATTGAAAGAAATATTAAGATATTAGTTATCGCTGGAATTAGACAAGAATTTAATTTTAATATCCATCATAAAAATTTATGAGCAAAGATTGTCGAGTCATATTTTTACATTAGAGTTTTAAAGTGAAAAAATGTTATCTTTCGTTTGCACGTTAATATGTATTGCAAAGATAAGATAAGTTAGAAATGCTGAGCTGGTTTTGATGATACTAAATCATCGCGTACTTAATCGGAATAAATATATGTTTTTCTTAATATGTCCCAGGTATGAATGGGATACAATTAGCCTTTTTTTGCATTCACAATAAACTCGAAACATTAGTTTTATTTTTAAAGCTGATTATGAGTTTTCGTTTCTTCAAAAAATCTTACAACTAAACTAGCGATCTTCATTTCTTTGACGGAAAATCTCTTGCCCAATTTTTGTAAGTCTGTGTTTCAACAAAAAAAGAACTTTTGACATTAAATGGCGCCACGACTTATTTATTGCAACATAAAAATACATACTCACTACATTCAGTCTGTCACAACTTTGTTACGTAAATCACATTCTTCCGACTCGTTGACTCTCGTTACACCTGATTCAAGAAACGTCCTTCGTGGAATGTATTGTCATTTTTTAAAAATTTTTTTGACTCGAAGCTTGTTAAAATAATCCAAATTTTAGATTCCAATTTTCGATCTCAAAATACGATTTTTTATACGATAGAAATTCTATTTACTTCTCTTTTCATAAAATTATAGTTGTTATTTATAATTTCCATCTAAATGAATAAGAAGAAATAACCATTTTTCTTTACTTGTGGCATTTAACAACGAAGAAAATTTTTTATCTCACATCGTTTATTTATTTATTTATTGCCTGTAAGTTATTAAAAGAAGCCTTAGCCAATAGAAAAGCAGTGAAGTTCTCGTTTAAGGTCATAAAGACATCCTATCATAAACTATTTAATAGTGATTATCTCTTGATGGTGATATTAGGTATAAAATTAAATTTTACGATTCATTTCATGGGTCATGAATATTACATTTTAAAACACCTCTAGCCAGCTAATCAGGCTTGATAATTAACCTTCTTTTCTTTACTGAAAATCAACTAGAGCACGAATTTCAAATATTTTAAATAAAACTCGTTTTGAAAATTGGATATCAAATCTTAGATGAAGAGATTGGAACTCTATTATTTAAAATTGTTTAATATACTTCGATTGTACATAAAAGATCTTTCCTGAGTCGTTTTAGGATCGATAATAATTGTTTCATCCAAGTCAGCATTATTTCTTCGAAGATCAGCATTTATTTGATTATTAGAGACAATTAGCTCTGACCTTGATCGTTTTTGTAAGAGCATTAATGCCATAAACGGAACTTCGATCGGCTTCGAGTTTTTCCTCGCCACTGGTCATTTGATCTTCGTGCAAAAACAAAATATTACCTTGATCTTTGCAATCTTTTTTTCTTGTTTTCCAATAGAATTATGTTCACAGATAAGAAAAAAGTAATCTGAGTAGACTGAATTGATTATCAATTTCTCTTTTCATTTTGTCTACTCTGTAAATTTAATATTTCCAGCAAATGTCATTGAATAACTTTCGCACGGTAATACGAATAAATAATTGGGACAGGCATATGGCAGCTTCATGAACTTGTTGTGAGACTGACAGGTCGCGGAACTCGTTTGCAGAAGTTCTTCTTGATGGATTATTTATGAATATTCTCATTCTAACGTAATCATCTTGGTCGAGCACCAAGCTTGGTTTATTTTTTTGATTAGGATGCAAAAACAATTTTACGTAATTCCATTTCATTTTACAAATAGACTTGTTCATACATTTTACCGGTTCTTTCTGTGAATGCAGCGGTCATTCTGAAAGTATAACTGAATTACTGTACGACCTGGGAACCTTGACAAGTATGTTAGCAAGGGACGTTATAAATAGGTCAACAGGAAATTGACTGTTTGCAATGAACGTAGCAATTCCTAAGCGCATCACGAGCACTCTTATTCGCCTAAAGATAGATTCGCAATCTTGGAAATTTTCGATCAAAAATCTTACGTGATTTGGGTTTGTCAGAATAAATTAGAAAAAAAATAATAGGGCTATTTCCTGTTTCAAAAAAACCAATTCAGATGCTGCACAATCGTTTAAAAATGTGCTTCGTTTTCGCGCCCTTTTATCTGCTCTACTTCTTCTACATTTTCGTACAAATAAGTAAATTAGAAGCCTTTTTAATTTTTTTTAATTTAATTTTAGGTTTTCAGTCTCCCCATTTTCCCTATTTCCCCCCCTTTTTTTTTTTTTACAAATTCCTCTTTCTTTCCTATTTTCAACAATATTCTTATTTTATCTCTTTTTCACTTTTGAACGTGGATTGATTAAACCCCATAAAAAATTCAACTACTTTTCCTTCAAAATTCAACTATGACCATTGAGAAAAAAGCTCAACTTTGGAATTCAGATTCAAAAGGTAAAGGTTTTGAAATCAGTTTTTCTTAATGAGTGAGTATATAAATAAAGACGATTGATTGTTTTGGACGTCAATGAACTTATAATTAAATGACCTTATACTAAGATTGGATCTGGCTGAAATTCTTTATCCCTTAACTGGTAATGTGGCCTCTCTCTGAATTGCTGATTTTAATTCTCATGGTCTACATTTTTGTGAAAGGTCAATTTAAACGGTGATACTTTTAAAAAAATATTCTTAAAAATAAATGAATTCTTGATACTAAAGTCTTACAAAGAAATTTTAGGAGTTCCCCGAAAGGTCAATGATTGTTGAGATCAATGCTCGTACAATTTTTTCTATCAACGAATCAGCTGGTGATCGTAAAGGTGGGGTCGCGGGTCTCAGAGGTTGCATTCTTGGCACATGGGCCATCTATATCATGTGCCAAAATTTCATTTAGGCGCATTAGTCAATTTTCAGACGCATCATAATCCAATGAGATAACAAAAATTGTTATTCCCCAGGATGAAAATTATTTTCTACTCATATATGATAATTAAGGAATTAAATAATATAATCAGTTTATAACTTTATAAATGAATTCTCGTAATCTTGAAGATTTGATTAGGCTTTTCGACTATGCTGAAGCAATTAGAATTCTAGATTCGTAAGGTTTACACAAGGCTGAGAACTTCGGCCTCGAGAGTTTTTGCAAACTAGAATCACGCTTAACGGGGATCAGGTTGATACGTTAGTTTTCAAGAACTTGAGTCTTGTTTAATGTTTTACTGTATCCAGTTGTAAAACATTACTCGGAAAACGTCGATTTCTGAAAATTAAATTAACCGTTCAGATTATTAAAGCAAGTCTTGAAGTGTCTAAAGTTTGCATCAGTGCAAAAAACCGAAAATTAATCTCTGTAGGAGATCGTCTCCGAAATGAAGCAAAAGGTCGAACAACAGATTAAAGTACAGTGACTCGAGTGGAAATGAGTTCACGTCATCTAATTTTGGAAGCCTGGAGAAAAATATTAAGGCTCGAGGAAAGTGAAATATCCTAAGATGCGGTCTTGTTTTTGCTGTCATTTGACTTGATCGTCGCCAGCAGCACTGAGACAGAAAAAAATTGGGCGTATCGTTACGCACGTGGGTGGATGGCTGGTGCCATGGATACATTTGAACATTTGTACATTTGTACATTTGTACAATGAGGAGAAGAGAGTTAGAGAGAGCAAAAATGAGATAAAGAGTGAGATGGGTGACAAGTGGGAGGCCAATGGAAGCCCGGCGCCTCGAAAATAGATCGCGTGGGTACAACTTAATCTCAGCTCGTTCTACACCTCAAGAAAGCAGAAATGGCACACCTCATGCACATTATCTGTTCTCGAATAATGCAGTAGTGAAGAGA
Source organism: Synergus japonicus (assembly GCA_900474275.1). Classification (NCBI taxonomy): domain Eukaryota; kingdom Metazoa; phylum Arthropoda; class Insecta; order Hymenoptera; family Cynipidae; genus Synergus; species Synergus japonicus. The sequence goes on from UCOH01007576.1 coordinate 47,622, forward strand.
TTAATAGTTGTATTGAAGCAACTCTTCATTTTCTCCACGGAATGATCGGTTATCCGATTCCTTTCAAATTTACCATCGCTGCTTATATCCGGTCTTGAAGTTGTGACAGCAGTCGATTTAAGAGACGAGATGACTGGAAGGTTTAATTTGTATTCGGTTGCGTACTACTTAAAAATCCGCTTTCAAGGCCTCTTCAAGGTCAAGCTCTTGCATTTCTTAATTCCGTTCACGTCGAAGTTCATGAACGTTCATTTCCAGGTGACTCTTCTGCAAGGCTGGGCAAGCTTTAACTTGAAAATAAACAACTTAAAAAGACTGTTTTTCCGGGTTTTCCCTATAGATAGTATATAATTTGAGCAAGCTTGAAACTTTATTTTTGCCTAAGAAGATTAGATGTAGAAATTTAAGATAATGTCTTGTTAATCACTTTCCATTGTATATCAATGGAACGTCCTACAGACATGCCGCCTTTTGAATTATGCAAAACGTACTACGCACTCGGGTATTAATACTACTATACAATTTGCGAATTTTTTCCAGCCTTCGTTGTGTTTTTTTGACGGTAGGCTGTTTATGCAATAATGTTATATTACACAATATTCCCTATGTTGCATTATAATTCTTTAGCTGCAAACTGTTTTCGAGTTCCCTTCTTTCTTCATTACAACAAAATTGCAGTTTTAAGAACTGCAATTTTGTGAATAAAATTACAATAAAGTTGATAATTATCTGTGCTAGAATTGTAAAAGTTCTAAAGTTAAAAAATCGCCTTTTATTTCTTTCAGGCGAAAGCGACAATCGAATGTCGATAACCGATGATTGAATACCTGTTTGGCGGACAATGAACTGCTATTTTGGTTAGTTTCTCTGAATGTAGAATGTAGACTCGATTGAGGTAGGAATTGAGTAGATTGTGTGCTGAGGATTACAGAACACTTCGAATAACGCAAATTTTGACTTGCGGAAGTTATAAAATATTCTAGTCGAGTCGCGATGTTATAAAATTAAGTGCTAAATTTTGATCCAAATCAATACTTTGACAAAAACATAACAGCTTTTTTATTCTTAACTGAAATATTCAGTCTCTACGAAAATAACTCTTCTAAAATTACTGGCCTCAGACTTGAAGGAATTCTAATATTTCTTTTAAAAATATTTTTCAGATTACTTGAATTAATTTTTTTTTTAATGAATGCACATAAATCCTTGTCAAGTTTCTGGTATATAAACTATCCACCTGCTCTGGAAAATTAGATCTGAAAACGTGAATTTCAAGACACATGCTACCCTCTTTTCTTTCCAAAGAGAAAAATCATAAGTAGACAACCTGGCATCGTCGAAAGTTAATGAAATCAACAGGTGAACTTTGTTGTTTTCCTGCCTGCATTTACTTCTAAAATATGCACTTCCGCTAAAAACTCAGGCACGAAGACTCGCACGATTAAAATACTTTCTCATGCCCAGATACAATGTAATTTCTCATGAGTGCCAAGACTGATGAGAAAGTAAAAATCTTCTGTAAATACCGAGTCTAGAAAGGTCGTATTGTTAAAAAATTGGTTTATTTATCAATTGAATATAAATCAGACTATCTGCTGGAATTGGTGAATATCTTCTTTAGATTTACTATCCTCATCTTTTATATAGGCCTCTTTTATCTATTTTTTATGGTCATTCTCGAAGTTCTTTCTCAACAGTGAATATAAAGATATAACTGTTTCTGGAATTTTCCTAGTTTTATAAAAATTTCGAAACTGTACATTTTTGAAGCCTTTAAAATTGAATCCTTTCCATTTGACTATTTAGTCGTTATTTTTGGATCCAAGAACACAATTATTTTGATCCGATTAAATTTCTTCAACAATCAATCATTCTTTTATCGTGAAAGTTTCAAATTAATGAGAATATTTCAAGTTCAGTAATTCAATGTAGATTCTGATCTAACCAGATTTTATTTTTGGATCATGTTTGTCAATATTTTCCTATTGTTTTAGGTATTCGGTTGAAAAAAATAAGACACATCGGGCAGGTAGTGACGTTAAGAGTGACGACCGTGACGGATGCAATTTGTTGTTGGAAATTTGAAGAATTATAAACATTCGAAGCACAGGTCGCCGAAGACGTAACTGGATGCTTCTAGCGTGGGCGGCCATTGGAAACGACCTTGCCTGTGACTCAAGAGTACGGCTCGGCATTTCCTTCTGCAATAAAAATGTTGGAAGCAGACGAGAAAGCCGGTCACGCCGTGATGGCCATGGAGTACGAACACTCTCTAATGAGCCTCTTACGCTCGTTCGCTCATTTTCGTTCTTCTGACGATTCATTAAGGTCCTCTCCACCGGTCAACTCTTATCTCTCTCTCTTTTTCCTCGGTAACCAGCTGTCAACCCAGAAAAACGTGTATTCTTCTCTACAAAAATTTTGCCCTATTTCTTCTTAATTGTCGCCATTTTACGGATCTCAAACTATAATAAGGATTAAAACTGTTCTTTAATCCAAAGTTTGACAGTGAATCTTTTTATATATGCAAAAACATCTAACGTAATGCTATTCTCAATTCTTCAATTGGAATCTTTCAATTTCAACTGAAAGACTTAGTACTAGTTAAACAATCGAAAGAAATTAATACTCTATCGTTATCAATGAGAAAGTTTTGGTTTTATTCAATTCTAATAACCAGGAAAAAGGTTGGGAAAGGACCGGGAATTTTTTCTTGAATTTTTATGTTTTAGGAATTATAAATTCTAAAAAAGTAGTCAACTTGAAACAATAGTTAATATAGTTAATTTAATAGATTATAGAGGATTTTGAAGGATTATAAGGAATTTACAGGTATTCTGAGATTTTAAGAGGTTTCTCATATTGTGGAATTTCACGGATATTTCGATATTTCGATTTCAAGATATTTCGAAAAATTTAGGCATTCCTAAATATTTCTAGGGATTCATGGAGAAACTGGATATTAAACTGGATATTTTTTATTAAACTATGGGACGACTTTATAGATATTTAGATATAATATCTAGATATTAAAATTTAATATTCACTTATTAAAATATATGATCCTTAGGTTAACGGTCTCACGCCTAGAAATGCGAATTGAGAGCACATATGTGATCGTAAATAAATGCATACATATGTATACTTACACTTACATCAAGATCTGCATGCAATTGTGCCTTCGGAGGTACAGGAAGCCGTTTACATCGTACGCGAAAGATGCGGCACAATGGTTTGCGCTTTCTTAAGATTTCTAAACAGATTTCCGAAGCTAGGCGATATGCTTCCCGACCGGAAGTTCAAACTGTGGAATACTCTTCATTCGTAATTCAAATTTTACGACGCAACAGTCTGTTAATTTTAATTCTGGAAACAGTAAGCAAATCGATATTGTTCTGAAAATACGAGAGAAAACTTCATTAAGTAAACTCTTGAAAATGATTTTTTGATAAAAGATTTCACGAAAATGTATAATCTTTTCCTTAATTTCAAAGTATAATCCTGATATTAAGAAAGTCAGACTGCAAAGCTTGAAAATTAATAATCATGTCTCCTGATCGATATTTTTTACAACTTTCTCTGAAAGTTTGTATGAAATTGAATCGCAGAATGCAACCCAAATTAATAAATTCTGACAAAATTGAAAGCTGTGCAACCAGTTGGTGTCTGAATTTTTAAAATTCATTAATTGCTCTTAACAAGAAATTATCCATCACTTTGTGACATTTTTAGCCTTTTTATTTGACTTTGAGTACAACACATATGTACCAAATTATTTTTTTAATCTTTAGTTTCTTCAAACCCTTCAAATCTGATTTGTTAAATAATATCTACATTGTAAAGCATAAGTGAACTCTCAAGCTAAACGAGTTTTTAACTGTGCCAATTATACTAAAACCTGTTACGAAATGTTACCGAGAGAAATGAAAAAGTAAAAGTAAACCTTTTTCAGTAAATGAACTTATTTAATGAAAAACTACAATTTATCATTTTTAAAATATTGTTGTAACTTGAATTGAATAATGCAGAAATCTGTTGTCTGCAAAACAGACATTAAGACACATTTATTAAATGTCAAAGTATTTATATCTGCTAGTTTAAATGTCGAACAATTTGTTGACTCAGAATATTATATTTTGTCATAAAATCTATTTATACGATCCAGTTTATTTATGAGTGAATCATAGTAACTTATTAGACAACATAGTTTTCTTATAGATCAGTTTTTTATTATTTACATATAATTTCTATAACTTCTTACTTAATACGTTTGGAAATTAACGTATATATTTTTTGCAAAACTATTTTACTATTGGTAATAATCAAAGAGATTGCAAAATAGACATATCCTCTCATTATATCAAGATTTACTGTGAAATACTTTTTACATAGAAAAGACTTACATAAAAAGTTGCATTGATATTTATTTCTTAGAAACGAATTATTGCACAAAACATATCGAAAGACTCTTGCAGTCAACGTTCCACTCAAGTTGAATCATTTTTCACCCAGAAATGATAACTTCTATAAATCATTCCACGGGAAATTTAAGCAAAATTTCCCACAGCCAAAGAATTCAATTCTGCTGTGCCAAGCACAGGTGCGGATTTTGACACTTTGACAACAATTTCCTCATTCCAACACTCTCCTTCAGAAATCCGATTCTTGTTCACATTTTATTAAATAATTTGTAAGGAACTCAAACTTGCATTTCAAAATTTCTTCTCTAAATTTGTTTAGGTAGGTGACAAGAAATTTCGACATCAAGCCAAAATGCAATGATTCGAGAATTATTATTTTCTGGTCTTGTAACGTGAGGTTCGAGTTTCTCAGTCAACGAATTGTCACTTGAAGGTGACATCCTTCAATTGCGAAATTATATGTATTTTTCACTGTCACAAATTATGCATGCATTCGTGTATGTTCTGTTATACATTTCTTATTCCCCAGACTTGGAGAGAAAGTAGGGAGGAGTCAGGCGAAAAAGGAAGTTCATCAAAATTTCACGATCGAGTCATCAGAGGAAATTACATACTTTATTCCGAGATTTCTCGCCGGAATCAGATTTTATTTATAATTTATTGTGGGTTCTTCATTGTGCAGGGTATCAAACGGGCCAGGGAAGAAGAAGTGACAAGAAATTATTTACTTACGTTTTTATAAAATTATTTTTATTTTGCAAACCTCGTGTAGGCAGCAGTTCGTTGAATTCAGTTTTCCTTCTTCATTTTATTATCTCCGAGTTATCGTTATCTCTTCCGGATTTGTTTTGCAGTTCTCCATTCTTTGAAATACTAGAAACAACAAGTATAATTTTAGAATTATGTTCACAAAATTAGCTTATTTGTAAACACTATTTTAATATAGAAGTAAAAAATAGAAAATATTCCGAGAAAAAATATTGTTATATTCTGTAATAGAAATTAGGTAACCCTCGCCCATGTTTTCAATTTTAAAATTACTCACTCGTTGCAAGTATGATTCATCAGGTTATATAGATTAGACCACATGCATTGTTGAAATAAATCCCCCTTTTATTTCAGTTTTTTCGAGCTTAAATATTGCAATTAACTTCTTATCGAAACAAAAAATCTTGAATAAACATCGTTAACCTACTTCGATGTTAATTTTGATTAGCCTCTCTTTGAAGTTGTTCAATTTAAAAATTTTCTACTTTGAGTTGTTATGCTGTTTAACAGTTTTCCTCAATCATTAAGAATATTTTTACAGGAAAAAATTTGATTATAGAGCTAAAGATAAATGTCATTTTATTGAAGCGACGAAAAACGAGCTCAAGGAATTCCTCGAGTTTTCACTTCTGCTCCTCTTTGCGAAATGCCGATTTACGACGCTTCTCTGTTTATTCGTCGGATCGACGAATTCGTCATCCCCTGGCTTGAACCCAAGTAAGTCATCTACTGCCAAAGAATCCTAGCCAGAATCTCTTTCGATCCTCGACTTTCATCGCAAGATCTCGACTTGAAAAAATTTTCCACAGTTTGACTCTTGTTGGCAGATGATTACATTTTCGCTTAATGTTTTCTTACCTCTCGGTTATGTTTCCGCATGATATTGCGGTTAGTTTATAGTTTTGCAGGAATAAATTCTAATCAAAAAATCCAGTTTTTTCCAACGTTTCTGTCGGCTATTCTGATCTTTACCAATGTTTAAAATTCAAATTATCAAGTTTTGAAAACTCTCAGATTCGAAATTAAGAGAAAAAGGGCAACTTTTGTTAAAAATGGCAAAAAATAGAGAACAGACTGAGCTTAGTCTGTTTATTTAAAAGAATTGCAAAATAGTTTTTTTCCAAAAGAGATAAATAATCTGGGTCAGCATTTTCTTTCACTGGAAAATAAGATCATTGTTTTCTGAATGACCTCAAAGGCTCCATTCTGTCTGACAAGACTCTGAATAAGAAAACAATGATACTAAGTGGCGAATCAGCACGACAATCTTATTATTTTGATAATTGAGGCTTCGATCTCGCAATTATCCTGAAACGCCGAAGGCATAGACTTAATAACTATTATGTCTAAAGTAATCTAAGACATTACTGAAGTCGGTCGTTCTGGTAACCTGGCGATTTTCACGGATAATAAGACATTGTCGAAGACAGAGAGACACTCTCGCTACTGCATGCGATGCGAATCTGAAAACGTGATTCGTTCAGAAGTCTACGTGAGAATTCAAAGCCGTTCTCACGAGAGACACTTATTAATGAAACCACTGGGTTAACTGGCATCTGGTCGATTAAAGAGCCAGAGGACGTGATCAGCGACAATTTATTGAAAAAGAAATCAAAGGCCACTGATTTCATGCTATTGAAGTCCCTCATTCTGCTTGATGACATTAAAAATATTTCCAGTACGTAGTAGCAATATAAGTTCGATATTCTTTGGATGTTAATTATTTATTTTAGAAACTACACTTTATAGAAACTTATCTTTGTATAGCTGAGTAAAGAGTTGAATTTTATGAAACACTATTTAACGATTAATCGACCTTGAAATACCTTTAGTAGATAAATACTTTTGTGCATTCGAGCAGTTGTAAATCACAAGAGCGTTTATTAGTAAAGTAGTGAGTGAATTAGCATTTTCTCAAGAACCATCTATTTCCTTCTTTTCTAGGTCACCCACAAAGTAACTGGTCAGGTGATGGTCCTGAAAATGAACCAACTTCCGGCCAACAGACCGAACATGCTCAAGGAGGTCCAGCTGATGAACAAGCTCAGTCACCAGAATATTCTCAGGTAAAGATGAGAGTGTCATAAAAATACAGGTATAATTTAAGGATCAAGTTAAATTGTCTCTGCAGAGAGATTTTCCTAAAAAGTAAGGTTTGTGCTATATCATTACTGACCTTGGAAGATGAGAGCAAAGTTTGCTGTAGCAAAAAAAAACAACACATTTTTGTTGTTTTATTTGTTCACTAATGTCTTAGATGATGAAATTGGACGTTCTTCTTCATTTAAGGAGATAAAACTTTGCTTATAATGGTTTTGGTATCAAATTATTTTATTATAAATGATAAAATTTGATGTACTTTTGAAACTTATTTTAGTTTGAATTGCTCAGCAACTTTGCGAATTACATTTATCTGGGCAGCGGAACTTTAAACCGAAACTGAACTAATTACTTCCACCAATCCACTTTCATAAATTAGCTTCTTGAAATTTGAAAAAGAAATCGTCCTTCTTACATATCCTGCCAGCGATAATTATCGCGCGGATTTCAAAGGTGAAATGCATACTATTTGATGATCATTTGTGGAGAAAAGCAAGTGCCGCTTACGCATGAAAGTGAATTTTTACGAAGCCTCTTTGAAATGGGAACGAGACACTGAACTTTTTAAAAATAATAGTGTCTAGTCGCTGGAAGTCTCGAAATTAATCTCTCGTCGTCGACCTTTACATTCAGGAATGTTTGTTGTGGTGGAAATGCTGTAAATTGCTTTCAATAAAGAGTGTTTACTCGCAACTGAAGACGAGATCCAATTAATACTCGCATTTGCGGTGTTTTATGGTTGTCGTTAAAATTCATGGAAGTGAATTCACTTGTAAGAAAATCGATAAGACACTGCACCGTAGACTCAGTACGTTTATTTTGAGGAGAGCACTGGTAAAGCCGTTCAATCGGACAATCTATCGATTTATCGCTTCGATTCACCCGATGTTTTACTTGCCTAGTAAATACCCTTCGAGTTTTATACCTTCTAGTTCTATAATCGCATTTCTCGAATCGAGGCTTCTCAAGAATCGGATTAAAAATAAATTTTTTTTCTGTGTAAATATTTTTTTTAACTCGTCCTCAGGCGCCTCCGGTCAATTGGGTCGCAAATCTTCAATAAGAGAAGGTCGTTCACTTTTCATGGAAATAGATCACAAGTACACCAATCTCGGAGGATTTTTATATATTTAAAAAAATCGAGATCAATCGAGAATGAAAACTGATTAAAGTTCAAAAATATCTAGCATTGAAACTATTAAGGTAAAATAGACAAAAACAGGAAGCAATTTTGTTCATTTTTAGCTGGTTTTAATTACCAGGTTTAAATATAAAAAAATGACTCAAATTCCTTTAAAATGTTTACCATTTTATGGGTATTAGTTTGTTGCAGAATGATTAATTCGTTCATTTTGAACTATATGATTCTGATACTATTTTCTATCATTCAAGTTAAACCTCTAAACTCGTTTTTCAACATCAGATATTTGACATTATATTTTTTCCGATGTAGTTGAAAGTAATTAAATTCCTCACAGTAACAAAAATGTCAACTAGTTTTTTGTTTATAATTTAGAAGTATAACCAGATTTAATTCTGAGTTTTGAAAAGTTGGAAAACTCTGTAAAATTCCCGGATCGGAAAACAGTGAAATAAATTTAATTTTGCTAAGATTTTATTTAAATTTACATAATTAGAAAGGAACAAGGTAAGGAAATTATTTAAACTTTTATACTTGTCTAAATTTCGGATATTTTTTTGATTCAATATCTACTTTACTAATTATTTTTAAAAATGACTGTTGCAGATTTATGGGAGTTTGTGTTCATGAAGGTCAACTGCACGCTCTCACAGAATATATAAATGGTGGAAGTTTAGAGCAGCTGATAATGGCAAAACAGATACCATTGTCCCACTTAATCAGGATGAATCTGGCAAGGGACGTCGCTCGAGGGATGGCATATCTACATAGTCGTGGGATCTTTCACAGGGATCTTACTTCAAAGAACGTTCTTATTAAAAAAGACGAAACTTCAGGTGAAATGAGCGCGGTTGTTGGGGATTTTGGATTGGCAGCAAAAATCCCAGATCCCAGTTCGGGTTATCGACTTAGCACTGTTGGAAGTCCTTACTGGATGTCTCCTGAATGCCTCAAAGGTCAATGGTACGATCATAGATCCGATATCTTTTCTTTCGGCATCGTCGTTTGCGAATTAATCGGCCGAGTACCCGCTGATCCTGATGTTCTACCACGCTCGGATAATTTTGGACTTGACTATCTAGCAGTTGCGGAGATTTGTGCAGCTGCTGATCCACCACCTGCCTTTTTACAGCTGGCCTTCCACTGTTGCACGGTGAGAAAATATTTAAAAATTAAGACAACAAATATCCAAAAAAAGTAAAGCCAAACATTCTTTTATGAAGAATTTTTCATTTGATTCAACATCTTTTTTTTGCAGTATGAGCCAAAATCGAGGCCAACGTTTCCAGAGATTGGTTCGATTCTAGACAACATTATCGCTAATTATGAGGAGGACAGCCAGGGTAACTTAGGAAAACGTCAATCTGTGGATCCAGGCTTGATGTCAAGTGTGGAAGAAATCGTGAGAGAAGGTCGATCATCAAAACGCAGAACAGCTAGACTCAGAAGTCTCTCTGCTGATGCGAGAGGATGCGTTAATGCAACGCCTTCTGATAAAGCAAGGTGCCACTCTGCGAGGAGAGTAGCGGAACTTGCTAGTAGAAGAGATCCACATTACAGGCCAATGACAGCGAATCCATTCCACGCTTTAGGCGGTGTTAAGAAAATTCTCGGGGACCTGTTTTCAAGCTGTCTGGAGCTTCCGAGTCTGGAAGATGTCAGGGCCAGCGTCACCGACGGCGTACCTTCAAAGTTCAAACCAGCTCAGAACGATAGCATAGCGAAAATCCTCGAGAGGAAGAAACCTAGTTCTGAACCTAGCAGTCCAACTGCAAGAAAAAAGTGGGAGAAGAAGGTATTTCTTTATTTCTATTTCTAAATATACATTATGGTTCCCAATAGAATCATAAATATTTTCATTTATTATATAGATGTAAATTGACAAGAATAATTCATCAAATTTGTTTTATTTTCCAGGTGGCAACAAAGGTCGGTGCAGCTTGTCTCTTTGCTCATCCGCTTTTCCGAGACGGTTGGGAGCCAAGACGTCGAGGGAGCTGTGAATCCGGATTCTGGAGTTGCGTCGGAGAGGATTTAAGTCCTGAACCTCCAAATCGTCGTCACGCTTCTACCTTAAGTAGTTCAGCCGCCAGCAGTCTCTTCCTTCTGGACGATCACAGGACGAGTTCAATATACACAGACTCTTCTGAAGACATAGCTAGTCTAGGAGGTGGAGATTCTTCTTGTTGGGAAGATAGACTGAGTGGAATTGGATCCACTAGCAAAACGATTTCAAAAATCGTTGAGTATTTCGAGAGGAAGCAGGCCACATCAGGTAGCTTAAGATTAGGTGATCATGGATTCGATGTCGGTGCCAATCGAATGGCTTTATTAAGAGCGAGTTTAGAGGGTTCGATGCCACTTTGCAACATTTCGGCGGCTCAGCGATTAGTTGTTTGTGAAGGCGCGGTGAGGAGCAAACTGCCCCTTTTTGACAAAAAATGATGAAGATGAAGGTTATTCGATGCTTCGTCCATCGCTTAACTATTTTAGTCCAACTAAAGAGTCCAAGTAAAAAAATTCTCAACCAAAAATGAGCGTGTTACGCATAAAATGCTAATTAGAAGTAAACATTGCTCAGAAATTTTATTGACTGTGATCTTACTTTTTTACGACTCAATGTGTCTCTCATATTCAATTAAGTATATTCTACAATGCGAATTTATACGAAATATACAATGCTATTCGAGCTTTTATGCGCAGCACGCAATCGGTCAGCAACGTTTTGCTTTCGTTTTCTGATTTCAAATAGTTCCTAGTAAGCAGCTCTTTTCTTCAAATATCGATAGATCTTCCGTTAATTTTCTTTTAGAATCCACGGAGGGTAAAACATGTGCTAAGTCTTTTCTCGATTTAATAAAAGTCGTTGACAGTTCGCCGTAATGTTGTATAAACATCGACTAAGCATTAGATAGTTTTATTCTTTTACGAAGTAATGAAGATTCATTTTTTTTTGCTTTTCGTTAGATTCTACCTCGAATTGTATTGCTTCAGACGTCTCAGTTCTACGCTTCAGCGTCAGTACAGTGTCAAATATCAGATGTCTTCATAAATCGTAGAACAAACTTCCCTAGGCCTATATTGTACACGCATAACTTCCTCGCAGGGTCTAAAACTGAAAAAGAGACTCTTAATTTGATATTAGTTTTCTTCACTGAAGTTTAAATTTCTTCAATTTATTTTTACATTTTTAAAAAGGTTTCTAGGCCCTGTTGCATTACTTTAGCAAAATAAATTTCAATAGCACATTTTGCTAAAGGCTAAAGAAAAAAGACCGTCCTCTGGAACAAGGAGGTCCCTTCCGATTCTCCATGCGATGTGCAAAATGTATTGATGTGTTCGAAGGGTGCGCATTGTACTCCGAATTTAAGAGACAAATAGTATATTTTGTTGTCTGTGTATTTTTGTCGGTGAGAAATCTAAACTTCGACCAGAGAGATTGCCAAGGTAAAAGAGGATATAATATGTAACTGATCTAGTCAGTGTATTAATGAGGCGGCCTTATATTTTATATATGAATATTATATATATATATATGATAGAATTAACTAAATATTTAGCATATTAAGGAAGAAAAAACTGAAGAGTACGATGCAGATTTGGTGAAAAGTACCCGAAGCAATCGATTTATAAAATCAATTAATTAGAAGCAGGGCGGTCACTAAACTGCAACATGATAAAAAAATTGTGTTTTCGTTAAAGGTATTTGCAATTAATATGAATTTGTAAAATCTTTGAATTTGATAGTTGGACAAAAATGTGTATTTTACATTTTATACGGTTTAAATTAAAAATGATTAAATTTCGAATCCTTAAATTTTAAATCGAATAACATTAAAAGTTTTAATATAATTGATGATTTTTAATTATTATACATAGATGAATTTTATGGTATTTCATTTGAAAACCTCTAATGCTTAATTTATATTTCGTTCAAATTTAATCTTTTTCCATCTCAAGTTCTCCAATTTAAGTGGCCACCCTGAGAAGGAATTGTCCATTATAAGTATACATCGTGGATTTTAACTGAATAATGCGTTTTAACGCTGAATATTAATAACTAAAAAAAAAGAAACAATAGGAATAAGTGAAAGTAGGCAACAATAAATTGCTCGCGTGAGGGAGAGAGCGCGCAAAAAATCCAAGAGCGACCCAGCCGAAATAATGTGTAACTTTGCACTGATAAACAAAAATCAATCGTTCCGTCGTACTGTTTTTAGGAAATGTTGTACCAAATTTTTACTAAGCTAATTAATCGTTAACCGTTCTATAAGACTGCGTGTTTTACTAAATACGTATCCTGTTACAGAAGTTGAATTCATTTCCAGTATTTGCGCTCCAACGAGCCACGATTAAGTGGTTGTTTGTCCCAGTTTTTATTGTTAAGTTAGAATTTTAGAAGCTGTTATTTTGCCACGCGGTACGGTACCTGAGCAACTTTGAACCAAGTTTTTCGTAAGCGGGCATTTTTGAAAGCTGGACATATCAGGAGCGAGCATATCCGAAAGGTAGATAAAAGTTTGGTAGGTGATAAGCGGATAAAATTTGAATCGATAGGAGTATTATGAGAAAAATGGAAGTTTATTTATTTTAAGCAAAAACAGCAATAGGATTAAAATTTTATTGTACAGAGTAATTGTTTCTTCCATAAGTTTTAACTTGCTGTACATATTAATTTTCAAAGAGATACCGTAACGTGGCCCCTTAGAGACTCCTTGCGTTGGTGCATGGTATATACAAATAGATTAAATATTTTTGACAAAGATTCTAAATAAAGAAATATTCTCAACAAACTATTTCTACCCTAAAAGTACACAAAAATGAAATGAGAAAAAGAGAGAGGTGATTAGGTTGTCTTTTTCCCTTTTCTCTCTCTTTTTTTTATTGGGATTATCAATTGTCTCTAATGAGTCGAATGAGTCGAAAATTATAGATTTTTGTACTTTTAGCATAGAAATGGATTGTAGAAAAATCTTGCCTATTTAAAATCTTTGTAAAAAATTTTAAAACAGAGACATTAAGCGTGACTGGTTTCTTGGTCAGCTAACAGATTAAATATTGTTTGGCGTCCTAGATGCTCGGTTTTGTGTTTCGCCTGTTTTGAATTAAATCAAAACGCGGACGACGAATATCGATGACGGTTCTAGTTGTAGTTATAATAATAACAATTAATAATCAGTAACAATAACGAACGAACGTAAAAAATGATTTCAGCGAAACTATATATATATATATAATATATATTATATTGTAAAGATTCCTATATACAAGAGAAAATAAAGTTAAGGGCTCCCAGTTTTTACGAAAAAAACTTAAAGTTTCTTTCTATAGCCGATTTATATACAGATCCTCAGAATAATTATTAAATAGGGATTCAAAAAATTCAGTTTTCATTTCAATGGACGATATGCTTACTTCTTAAATACGCAAAGCAATCACAAGTGATATTAAGCCTAAGGCTGTATTTTTAGAATCAGATATAATTAATTTCATAAAAGTTTAGACAATTACGTTGATTCTTTTCTAGTTTTTTTTTTCTAGATTTAAATTAATAAATACTGTCAAGTTTTTCACTTCGATGGGTAGATAATTAAATCAAATTTCAAGACAATTCTAATTTATCACACTAGTTCTTTTCTCATTTTGATTTGCAGATTTATCAGTGTAGAAGTGATAGAAAAATATTTACTTGGTCTTAATTTGTATAACTTACGTAATCAGTCGCAATTATATCTAACAGTTTTTAATGCTTAATCACTGTGCGTTCTTCAGTGACAAACCTACTGATTTTATTCATGTAATTTTTGTTGTATTTTTTCTGTATTTTTGTAAAAGCTCGTGTAAGAGAACCTGGTTTACCGATCTCGTTCGATGAGAGATTTGGGAAGGACAAGATCCTCTTCTGGAATTAAGGGTATGTATCTCGTTCTGGGATCATTTTTGCGTTCGTAGACATAGGGAAACCGAACTGTTCTTGTCTCTGGAGTTTCGATTATATTCGCAATCGTTGTTTGAGAGATCTTTTGAATATGAGTTGTAATTTTTTCGGTAGACGTTATTTCACTTTCTGTGGATCCAGCTTGAGGGACGAATCCTTCTGTATCTTTAAAGTCTATCAGAGGAATAAATATTCTTTCTTCAATTAGTTTCTCTGGAATTTTCTCTTCTTTGATGAGACTTTCTTTTGACTCTTCTTGACTGCTCGGTTTTACTTTTTCGGTCGTTTCTGAAATAATCGATGAAAATTTAGTTTTAGAAAACGTTGCGAAATTGAAATAAAAAGGAATTCTCTTAATAATTTAAATTTCAATTAAAATACTAATTATTTTCAACAGATTGTAAATGTTTCTATCAACTAACCAGGACCTGTTTTGCCTTCGGGATTTTGAACTGTAGAGATCTTGTGAACTTTTTCGTTTCGAGTCTTATCAACTATGGGAACCCAATCATCAATCTTTGTTTCTGGACCCGCTTCATCATCTTCAGCTTGTGGAGTCCAACCGCCTCCATCTTCATTCAACCACCGACCTGTATGAGATTTTTCCTGAGGAGTTACATTCAGGTTGTGATTAACTTTTGCATAATTTGAAATTTGTTTCGCTTCCCGATCAATTGGAACCCAGTCGTTGTGATTATTTTCAGAACTATCGACATTTAATGTCGATGAGGTAGAGGTAAAATTCAAAGTTTCTTCAGGCGTTGTGGAAGATTCTTTGACTTTTTTTGACGCTTTTGTCTCTGTCTGTTTTTCCGCTTGTGAAGTCTAAACATTCAAAAGTACATTAGTTGATTTAAAAATGCATAATTTCGATATTTAACAAAATTACTAACCACATTGATCTTCGGATTAATCTTTTCTGTGCTGGTTTCCGTTTCGGTTATTGGTACAGTGGATTTCTCAATATGTCCTAAAGGAGGAAAATATTTAGGTCGATCAGTTCTTCCAGCACCCACAAAACTCGGCGTATATTGAGAAATTAAAGGCAGAAGGGTCTGCCTTGCATATCTTTCAGCTTGTGCTAAAATGCCTGCTAATCTTTCAGGAAGAAATTGAACAGTAAAAGATCTTGTTGATGATGGAGATTCTTCCAATTCCATTCGTCGATTATCCTAAAACAATGTATAATTTTATATTAAAACTATAATATCATTTTAATTAAAGAAGGTACAATAACAGATTTACTTCTACTTTTCTAAAATTTTGAATGATTGTAAATGGTTTTTACCCGCAAGAAAGTGTCCCCTTTTGAATTTTGTCTTGTCGACCGAGGCCTCAGAATTGGTTCAGTAATTTCAGGAAGTTTTAAGGATCTTCCAGTCTCCTTTTTTATAACTCTTAACACTGGTTCTTGGATCTCCGAAGTCGGTTCTGTTGTACTTTCTGTTGACTTTGTAGATTTTGGAAAAGAAGTGCTTTTTTGGATAAAAGTCGAACTAGAAAAGGCCCTTCCACTTTCGGAATCAGCGTTCTCCAATGAATTTGAATCTCCATTGTCAGAAATGTCAATAAAAGACCAAGGACTAGAAATAGCCTAAAAGAAGAAATTAATTTAAAAATATTATTTTCAATCCACAATTTAATGTACAAAAATGTATCCAGAGGATGAAAAATTGATTAAAATACTTTCAGCATAGTAAAGAGAAAGTTATGTTTGCGGATTAGAAACAGTCCTTGTGGTTATAAGGATGGAGAAATAATTACTTAGTTGGTTGCAGCAAATATTTATATTTATATTCAATATAACCGCTGGCTATATTGAATCTTTTTAAATACTCTCATCAGCTTAACTTGATTAGCAAACAGTAATTATTATTTCAAAAAATGAAACATCTTGTTAAAGTAATTCTAGTTTAGCTTCACCTTATTATTCTTTGGACTCTTCGAGGTTTCCTCAATGGGTTTGGAATCAGAAAACGAAGATCTAGGAGTGTCCTTATTTTCTGGCGCAGGAAGTTTGGGATTTTGGTCCTTTGTAAAAGGACCTAAGCCTTTTTTAGAAATGGATCTTTCATTAGAAATCGAATCTACAGAGGAAGTTACCATCTTCTCAATATTTTGATCTCTTGTAAAGGGACCAATTCCCCCTTGTCTCTCTTGAGCGAATTGCTCAACCACTGGCTCCGAGGAAGTTGTGACATTATCAGTTTCTGCAGGAATATTGCATTCGCCTGGATAAAGTCTTAAATAAACAGATTTTCCAGACTCGAGACTAAGACTGCGTCTACAAACTGAAGTGCTTTTTCCAAAACTGTCTAGGATGGCTACTTTGTCAATATTCCAAGTGACCAATCCTGATGAGATCCAACCATTGTAGGCTGTATATTTAATCTGCAAAGTCATTCTTACGATTAGTTATTCAATCGACAGTTCAAGGGCAAGTAGGAAACCCTAAAAATGAAAAAGGAAATTGAAAGAAGTGCTTGCCTCGATAGCTTCGAGATTGGCGACAGCAGGATGTGGAACCACAATTTTGTGCAGAATGGCACCAACGAGAAGTTCCTCATCGTCCTTGCGGGTCATGGTGAAAGTTTCATTGAAGGATCCTTCACCTACAAGAGTGACTTTCAAATTTCCATAACTCTTGGTAGCTCTTTCGCCTCGACTGTTGTAGACTTTGATTTGGTACTGATTAGCACAAAAGGGTTCCTCATCTCTTGTCATCAGATATAACTGACCCCTGCCAGGTGAGGAGTCACTGTAATAACCCATGTCTCCACAGGGTCTCTCAGAGTCACCTGAACCACAGGGAAAACAATCGCCTTTGATGAGTCCATCGTATCCTCGATTACAAGGAAAAGCTGGAAATCTGCATTTTGGACTCACTGAATCTGTGAAGAGCTTGTAAGCTCTTCTGTGATTACATAGCGATCTTCCTTCCACACTTGCTAAAATCAGAGCAAAAATTTTTTCTTCAAAAGTTAAGATATTAAAAGATTTGAGGGATTTGAAAAAGATGTTTTAAGTAATTTCAAAGATTTCACAAAAATTGGAAAGGTTTCATGAGCGAGTGTACATCAGACTTCAAGAGTGATCAAGCCAAAATGATCAAGTGGAACTCAAAAATTCCGATTTTTGAAAAGAATTCTATTCTTTAGTAAAAAGTTAGAAATTCAAACTGGATGGAAAAAGATATTTAAAAAAGGATTTAAATTACAGTTAATCGATAAGCGGTTTTCTGGTAAGTTTAGATCGTCTAGAAATTCGACCTACTTTCTTCCAGTCGAAGAAACGGATCGTAGGAGGTAACTTGATCCTCCCAGGTCTCGGGTCAGAGTTACGAGTGAAAAGGAGACGATGCTTTCTAAATGACGATCGTATGAGACGCATATGTCGATCATCGAATGCAGCTCACCTTTTAATAATCACAAGTCTCCAGGGAATCCCCAAGCAAGAGGACCAAGGTCAAAATTCAACGTGGTGTTGAATTCATCAAGATTAAATTGAAAGAGTGCACACAAAAGCTATATCAGACTTTCCACATTTTTAGTTTATTTATTTATTGAATAGAAGAAGCTCATAAGACTAAACAGCACCATCGAGAACTGACCATAGTATGAAGTTTTAACTGTCGTTTTTAAAATCTGCTGATGGCTACTAGACCTTAATAATAAAATGAAGTATTTTTTGCATACGAGAGTGTGGAAACTTTCTAAAAGTGATACGTACACCAAATGATGTCAGAGACTGCACCTAGGAAGAGATTGGAACAGCCGGTTTGCATTCTGCCTCCATTGGGATAAAAATCCACATCGCCCATCGGTTGCCAGGAACCTAATCCACCTAAAAGTAACTGTTCTCCATTACTGTGTATGACATCCACAAATTGTGCATCCTGTTCGTCTAGTCGGGCTCTTGGGTCCTGGGATTCAAAAAGCGGTCCAGCAGGATCCAACCCTAAATAAAAAAATATATTTAAATATTATTTAACAGATTTCAGTGTTATATGAAAATTTGTTAAATCCTTTGTTTCCCTCTTTGAAAGTGAAGAGATGGCGAGGAGAAAATTGCACAAGAAACAATAGTAATGTAACAGACTTAATTTTTTCTCTTCTTTCTGACTTTACTAAGAATACTTTCCCCGTTTGCTTTAAGAGTCTAGTACTTAATGGTAGTGATTGGAATTAAATACGACACGTCGTTATGCCTCGTCTAACTATTTCTTCGATCCGTATGTAGTATGCTCTTGTCAATTATTGATTTACTCGTTCTTCATTCATAGTAAGTGAAAACTGTAATTGTAATGCATGCTTTAATGCCCAGCCAAGCATTACACACCCAACTGGGAGGTAAGAAATGGAATGCAGTTTCATATGTGTCCAAGTATTCAAGTGTGAGCGTAATAGTTGGATTACGTTCACCACTGGCCTTGTAATTATTGCCAACCTCTAATTCCCTCGAATTCATTCTTTTAAAATGAATGAAAGGAAATTTGGAAAATCTTAGCTACTTCGACGTATTGAATTGTATTGAATTGAATGCTTCTTGTTCGATAATTTCTTCAAATTCAGAGAGGCCGGAATTTAATTAGTTATGTTGTGACCAGTTTTGAGTGAAGTTTTAATTTATATTTTATAATTTACATTTACAATTATTTACATTTACAGTTAGAATGAAGTCTAGAGAATTGAGGATTGATGTCAGGTGAAGAATATCTGAATACAAATTCCTGTCAATAAATTCAGAATCCTCAAGGAAAAAAATTCAATTCAATGACGATTATATATGTCTTAGAGAGAAAATTCCGTGGAAGATTTTTTGCTCTAATTTCAAAGAAGAAACTTGATTTTCCTCGAGACTCTCGTTAATTCTCCTGAATAAAATGTGCTTTGCTTGCAGACATCTGATGGACCGTTATAAAAGCCATAAAGAACTTTTTAGACTTTTAATTGGACTTTTAGAAAGTAAAGCGGCGGATCGACGGTTATTGAATATCTAGGAAAGAATTTTGCAAAATTTTCATGAATTGGAATAGATTAAATTAATTTTTTGTTTGTGTTACGATAAAACCCAAAAGTTCGCATGAGGACTGAGTTATATCTAGACTAAAATTTAATTTTTCATATTAAATATTTTAATTATTAATTTTCTTTACCTGTTATTCTGGAAACATTTCCTAATTCAGCACCAGCAAAGCCAGCTACGTGAGCCCCAAGGCTGAATCCAATCAGATGAAGTTTTTCTAAAGGTACATCTAAACTTCGAACCAATTTGGCTAGTTGTCTGCCAACTAATCGCGTATTCGCTGCTGCCCTGACATAATTAGGAACTGCACTTCCTGGGGACCAGTCGACGCAAACTACAATAATATAAAATTAATTAAAAATTATTACTGCAATTTCAAAAATATTTGTTTATATAATTAAATAAATTTACAAAACTGTAAGCCATTAGATTAATAATAATTTCTGAATATTTTTATTCAAACAGTAAAAATACAATAGGAAAATGATCTAAAGTACTGTCTGGCCAATACGGTCTTTCCCTACTGAATGAAAATTACCGAGTACCTCGTCTGGATTCGATTGTCCTTTTCTACTTAGAAGTGCCGGTTATTGATAAGTGTCCAATTTTTATATTTCCAGAATGGAATTCTTTCCACTTCATCAGCAGAATATGATGGCTGACCAAAAATGTCTTTCTCTACTGGCACTTAATTCTTAACAAAATTTTAATTTAAATGCTTTGAATGATAAATAATTCGAAATATATGTCTATAATGTACCCAAATTTCTAAATATGACTTTTTTTAGCATAGAAAAGGCCTTCAGATTCATCTTCTATATGAATCTAGCATTTTGTCTGACTAATGCTGTATTTCTCTACTTGCAATTTTTTAAACTACAAAGGCCCAAATTTAGGTGCTTATAATATTTAATAATTTTCCATTTAGAGATATTTGTAATTTAATCCGTAAATGATTATATAAATACTGATTAACTTGATTTATTGAGATTCAGATTCAATTAGGACCTAAATGAATTATTAAATTTTTTTAAATATCTTTTTTATCTGCTCACCTATATTACATTCGTGAACTGACATGAGAGCTGATCTCATCTCATAGACCCAAACATGATCACAGTCAGATCCAAATCCATGGACGATTACTTTGGTAGGTAAATCCATATCTATGGCATGACGAATTTTTTCGCTTATATCTTCAGCAGGAACCTCCATTGGAATCGATCTTGCCTTTCTGCTACCATATACAAAGAATCTGCAAAAAAAAACAACAAATGATAGTACATTTTGACAATATTTTTCTATGTTTAAAAAGAATTGATATAACGTATAATATAATGATATTACCTAGTACCAACATCCTTGGGAGGTGAGGGTAACATTTCGAGATAACTGAAAGGTCCAGTATCTTCAAAGCATCCAACATCTTCGTAGCAAACTCTGGAAACTTCTCTTTTTGTTCTGTGTATACTTTTTTTGTGAGATTCCCACTCCTTGATGGACTGGACAACTGACTGAAAGATGACAACGTCATTTTGCTCGTCAAGAGATTCAGCAAGTGGATTGGACCAGCTCTGAGCCAGGACTCGGTCACCTAAAAAATATTATCATGTTTGCTGTCAACGCTTATTGTACTTAGATCTCAAATCTCACTTCTGAAAAGAGAACACTGCCTTGATGCAGATTAATCATTGTGGGAAATCTGAATTTCTACTACATAATGTTTAATGTCGTCCCATACGTGAAAGGCAGCTCGAAGTTCAGTAACTGGGTTAACGAGAGGTCACTTTAATAATATAAAAAATAATTTTTTCCTTAACACCCATGGTCTACATAAAACCAGGATTATACTCTTATCTAAAGCGATTCTTTTCTATCATATAAAAATTTGAATATTATAGGCCTATCCCTGTTACAAGAGAGAAGACATTTTTATATATTTAAATTCGAGAGCAATAAAATTTTACCTCTCGCAGATGTTGCAGGCACTTCATATGAATTTCAAACTTTGAAAGTTCGATAATCCTATTTAGAAAAACACTTATTTTTTAATTTTTGCTTTCTCATAGAGGAAGCTTTGTAGTGGTGACAAAATCCAGTTTTCTAAAAAAGGTTTTTTTGAACATATTTCAAAGGCAATATATCTAGTATGATGCCCTGAAAAATTGTCTGGATGTATGTGTGTGTGTGTGTGTATGTATGTATGTGTGTCACGATCTTGCAATATCTTGAAAACGTGTAGAGATAAATTGATGAAATTTTGCATAGTTGAATTTCTTTTAAGGGTTCCACAAAATATTGAATTTAAAAAGTTTTATGTACTTTTATAATTTTCGTAAAATTCATTTTTCCACTATAACTTCTCAAATATTGAAAATTTAAAGCTGGTGTAAGGGAAATGAATATTCCTTTCATCGAGACGAATCGATTGACCTATATGATTAATGCTTTTCATTAAAAAATAAGGAAGTTATGTTTATTTATAATTTTGAAAGTTAATTTTTCGCTCTATGTTTTCAAATAATCAAAATCTTGAGTTTACGTAAGGAAAATGAAGATTCCTTATGTCGAGACGAATCGATTGACCTATATGATTAATGTATTTCATTAAAAAATAAAAAAATAATGCTTCATTAATTTTTTAAAAATGAATTTTTCAAATATAACTGGAAATATAAATGGAAACAAGTAATATCGAAGCTTAATGCTTCCTCTATGAGGAAGCAAATCATATTTGCTTACAGGAAGCAAAGTGCTCATTGAATGAGCACAAAAGTTGATACAACTTCACAGCTAGTTTTGTTTGGTGAGAATTTCAATTAATGAAATGGGACTTGAACACTTTATAAATTTCACAGATGAAGACCGATTTCGTTCACTGTAATATCGGAAGAATTACACAAGTAGATCGGGCTTTCATGCTTTCATCTAGACATATATCACTGTCTTTCATTTGCATTCATACATTTTTCTAACGGAATCATCACATCAGACATTCGTGCCGTTACTATAATTAGCATATCACCTAAATAAGAATGCCCTGGAACGAAAAAACCTATTCATGGATTTACTTCTTTCGGGCGTGGTGGTGTATTTCCATTTATACAGGTCGCGGGACCATTGCTAATGCGATTCATCTCGCTGAACATAAATTATTTAGTTCCTCTACTAGCTTATAAAATAACAAACTTGGAGTTATTTCATTTTTCAATACAATTTTCTATAAGAGATCAAAAGTATAATTAATTAGTTTATCCTCCCACTCTATTTTTCTAAAATTACCAAATTTTATTAATTTTAGGTGCTTATTTCCTTTTCGTTGTTTATACAAAACATCTGTTTAATTATGAAAATTTTACTGAAAGTGCACGAACTGAATAAAAAGACATCGTGACGAAATAAAATGTGAGGCGGGTGAGAAAAGTTCAAAAGAAGATTAAAGGCAGAGGTTGCATAAATTTCACGAAGATTATCGAACCCATCATCAGTCTGAGGTTTGCAGCTGCAAAATTATATCTTGAACTTACGACCCAGTTAAAATTCCCTTTAATAATGGGGAAAAAGCTGGTACTGTTACGCAGACCTATTATTTGCTTTAAGAACGCCTGAAAACCAACTAAAAAATATTCATGAGAAACAAAGTTTATATTTATATAAATGCTTGTATATGATATATAATATTTTTCTGGACTTTGATGCAATTCTACAGGCAGACATATTTTTTAAAATGATTTTTAGCATAGAGAGAATTTTTGAATGCGGTGGAGAGGATTTTAATAATATTGAGCTTTGTGCCTCTAAACAACTCTTAAAATAGAAAAGAAATTAAAATTCTATAAAAAGAAATATAATAATTAGGCTCTTTTCTGAATCACTACTCCATGCTGAATAATTTTGCGTAACGCATTACGTTGTCATACTCCTTTCGCATTATTTATGGAAGGAAGGTGTCCACGATGTCCCGTTGCAAAGAAATTGTACAACTCGTGAGTGGCATTGTAGTTTCGTATATACCGTTATAATACAACTTACAACTACGTCCATCCAATTTTGTGAAGAGCCGCACGTCTCTCTCTCTCTCTCTCTCACCTAATTTACTTCCTTTACTTTACTCCTTTCGGCAGAGATACCATCATCCAACAAGAAAGCATACCTTCCGCGTACCGGATTCGGTAGAATGGGTTCTGATCGGATACCGTTCTTCAGATTCAAAGTAACAAAAATAAAATACTACAAAGGAAAAATATATTTATCCAAAGAGCAGAAAAAGATATATGCAAAAGTGCACATCACATACTTCGCATTCAAAATCAGGAAGAATATTTTCCCTTTATCGCAGGCTGAATTACGATATCAGGGACAAGTGATCAATGCCACATTGTTATGCTAAATTCTTTTTCTAAATGCTTTGTATGTAAAAAAGCTTGATTTTTTTTCCACTATTGCAACGTAAAGACTCTGAGTGAACATATTTACGAAGATTAGTTTTAAGTTACTTTATCCCACTTTCTAATAATTTAATATGACTTTGTATACAGAGTATGGTGTTTTTATTGAAGAAAAAGTGAAAGAAATTTTTACTTTGTGGATAGAAAATGGTTCAGGATATAGTCGATGTTCCTTTTTTCACAACTTTACTCATTTATCAAGCAGCTTTCAATATTACGAATTATTAAAATTCTCCAAATAACAGAAAAAAACTCGAAGTGCTACATTTTATTGTATTCTATTGTCATCAGTTTCTTTGTTTTCATCGTCAAGAGTATCTTTTCTGCTTAATCAATGAAAGCGAAATAATGAAGTCAACGGAACACTAAATAAATTTCTCGGTCAACGAATTCGTACGACAATCTACTTTTCTTCACCTTCAATTCCAGATTTATTGATTCAAATTTAATTCAGAAATATAAATTAAGTAATTAAATTCACAATCGAAAAGTAGCTTCTCAATGAAACATCTAATTATTATAATCTTTATACTACAAGATTGTATACTATAACTTGTAAAAACAGTTATTATTAAATTAATAAAAATATGTAATTTTTAATGAATAAAAAAAGAAAAATTAATGAATTTAATGTTATAATATAATGATCGGGACCATGAAACGGTGTCGCAAGGGTAGCGTGAGACTGGTTTCCAGTTAACAAGAATCAAAGGAAATTATATTTTTTTATTTTCAACACAGTACTTATACTCCAGTTACGGAGAACCTCTTTTACTTTTTATCAATTGGTTGCTCAACGAGCGGTGTGCAGAAAAAGCTTCACGCTGAACTACTGCTCGTAGCACCGATTACGGTCTTATACGGTTTTATTATGCCTCAATTGTATACATAGCACCATTTGCTTTTGCTCTGACGATCATGATTATCTTCACGTAGTCACGTCTCCTTTTCTATTCATTTTTTGATTTTCCCTTTTCCCAAGTCTGAGATCAGTCTAGATCAGAAAGAGAAGAAAGTCTCTATAATAACTTTACATATCTACGTTCAAATTATTCCTTCAACAGATAGTCTAAAATATTTGATTTTTTATCTTTTGTTTCTTTGTAAAGTATTTTGGAAATATTATCATAAAAAATTATAATCATTAGACCACACATTTTTTTTAATTTAATTTAATTTAAATTCCAAAACTTCAATAACATGAAAGAATTGTCCTTGAGTTCTACTTTTCAAACCATTAATTTTCTTGTTAATTTGCGCTAAAAAGTATTAACGATTTTAAAATAACAGATGTAAATGCGTTTAACTAAAAACACCTTGCGCAAGAAGTTGGTAGGTATACCTATAATAAAACACGATTTTCATAGAAGGGATAATTACTCGACATAGTTGTGAGCAACTTCCAAAGGTCCTGCAAATTTTTGCGGTCACATGTCACCTAGAAAAATGACACATAATGACACAAGATATATATATATATATATATATATATAGATGTCATTGTCTTTAGTTACTAAAAAGCCGCCCTCCTCCCATCCATATATGTTTAAACAAATTTTAAAGAGATAGAGATTAGTTAAAATAAAAAAAACATATGCGACATATGGCCGTTTCTTTTACCATTGATTTAGTCTAATGTTCAGGTTTGTGCGTGCTCGCATTTATAAACGATATACGAATTATGGACCAACATTTCGTTTCAACACTTGAATGTTGTCCTTGGCAAGAGAAAAACGCAATCGCGTTTTTCTTCACCTTGCGAGCCTTTCTCCTTCCAGTAATGAAGACTTAAAAAATTTTTTAATGTACTGCAATTTCGCAATGACAATCTATTAATTTGTATATTTTATAATACTCAGTCTTCATTATTGGAAGGATTTAAAGTAATCCAGAATGAATGAATTAAATAAAAAGATATATTACAAAGTTATTCGATTACAAATTAAAAGACTGCCATAATATTCCGCTACATATATAAGTGATATTAAGTTATGATGGAATCTCAGGATCTAGGTGCTGATAAGATATATCAAGAAGATATGGGTTTCGAGAGTAGTTCAAGTAGTTTCATCTTTTTGTAAATATGCATTATGCATTAGGTACCCTCACAATGTAAGTAGGTAGCTACCTGCCACATGCGATTATTTTTGTTTCTCGGAAATTATTATGTTCTTAATTATACGGGATGGTATCATTATTTTCCACCTCTTAAATCACTTAACTGCTGAGAGTTGTTATTTATATTACTTAAATCAACTGGTAGCAGTTGGTAGCACTAACTACTTGAATCACTTAAATCATTTATTAGTAACTGTCAGTTGTAGTAAGTCTACTTTATAGACTTATAGTCCTTTACACCAATTGATACCACTTGATTTCAGTATGCTTAAATCACGTAAATAAACTGGTACCACTTGATAGCACTACCTAAATTGCCTTAATTAACTGGTACCAGTTGAAACCATTAAATCACTTGAATCGGGTTAATTTCTGTTTGAATCCGGTTTTGATATCAGATAACGATAAGAGGAGTGATCTTCTTATCTAGTAGTTGATGGGAACAATCTATGGGCACAGACACCTCTGAGGAGTAAAAAGAAGTAAGAGAACAAAAAGAAAAGAAGAAGACTAAGGAAGGTCCAGCTGGTAGCCATTTCAAAATCGGGTGATGACACAGTTTCCAGTAACCTATAGTGCGAGAGGTGACTGAACTCAAGATACCATTCACGCACATTTTGCTTTAGTGTGATCTTGTCTCCCAGACAGTTGAAAAATTACGTGCACGTATATCTTCTCTTCTTGCGTAATTAACCATTGTCCTCGGGAACTATACCCGTTATAGCAGACGAGCAAAAAAGTTATCGCAGAGATTTTAGTGATCTTGTACAGATAAGTAGACATGTGGCGATATAACGAATGACTACAACGAATGACTATAATGAATGACAATAATTACAAGTAATTTGTTACAAGTCACTGAGTTATACTGAAAATGTTACGTTTTTACGGATTTTTAAACTTACTAGCAGACTTACTAGCACGAATATTTATTTAACTTCTTAGAACTTTAAAATTCCTTAAAATTCTTTGAATTCCCTAAACTTCCTTAAATATTTCTTAAAATTTCATGAAGTCTATTTCAAATTCAACTAAATCTTTTAAATATTATTAAAATCTCTTATAATCACTTAAAATTCCAGAAAATCTTTTAAAAATCAAAATTTCTTAAAAGTCTTACAATTTTTTTAAATTCTTTAAAATTCCACAAGGAACTTTAAAGTTCCCACTAAATCTTTGAAGTATTATACATATCTCTTGTAATCCCTTTAAATTCATAGAAACCTCTTAAAATCTTTAAAAATTACTGAAAATTCTTACAAGACTTTTAAAATCCTATATAATGTAACGAAAAACTTTAAAATCCCTTAAAATATATAAAAATCTTTTAAAATTTTTCAAAACTTTTCAAAATTCCACAAAATTTAAAAAAAGCAATAAAAAATCTCGTAAAATCCTTTAAAATTACTTAAAATACGTAAATATTTCATGTGCTTTAAGTTATGAAGATCTTTATACGAGTTTTAACTTGGATTTCAAGACATTTATGATTTTAATCGTTTTTGTGAATTTTTAAGGGATTTCAAGAGATTTTTGGGAGTTCCAAGAAATTTGAACGTATTTCGAAGGCTTTCCTGACATTTTTTTGCAGCATTTGTTTGTTTTTCTTCTTTCAACTTCAATTTATTCAAAAACCAATCAGGTTTGCAACAACAATGTATGCGAGATTTTCGAGACATTTCGTGACTCTACTTTTTTAAGATAGGATATAGGT
>UCOH01007577.1:0-17245 GCA_900474275.1 Synergus japonicus
ATATATATATATATATATATATATATATGTTCTCAGCATGTTTTGGCCATTTTTTCATACATAAGCGCAGGTGATACATATAAAATCGTAAATGATAAAAAATATATTGGCGTCGTTTTAAAACTGCAGTATATGTATATCAATGCATTGTTGACACTGTAGTTTTCACAACAAATTAAATTGCCAGCAAGTAACGAAAAATGCAGAGTTCAATTTATACCACATTTGAATATCTTGTATGACGAGCGATAAGAATTGCAAATGTTTGCATTCGCTTGACAAATCGACGAGACTACTCTGACGAATCCACTCTACGCAGGCAGCGGGTTGCATTTGCCTTTACCCCATTTCAACCTCTTTACTGACGATAATGCTGTGCGCTCTCTGAATGTGTAAGTAAGAACGATATACATATATATGTAGTAGTAGGACTATGTACCATCCGACGTTGCGAGACGATGCGAGACGATGCGATAGTAACGATCCTCACTATGGAAATGTAAATAGGTGGAAGTGGTTAGTTGCCTGCTACTGTTACGAGGCATGGGACCGAGCCAGCATACAGCCGTGGCCCGGTGCCTGGCCATAGCATTGCACTATTATGCCGCTAAGGTCTTTTAAATTTGCTTTTAAAAATTGTCATTTTAGCTAGCATATAAGAATAAAGAGCAGAAAAAGCAGGATTCAAAGTGTTAGAAAAATTGAATAATTAAAGTATACACAAATAAGAGCGAACAAGGCAAAGCAAGAATATGCGTAGCATATAAAACGCATTTGATTGATTATACATATATCTTCAACAGTATACATGGAATTTTCGTAATAAAAACATTTTTTTATAGACATTATCAGAGCTGTTGAGAGATAGATACTAAACAAAGATGGAAGAGCTTCAAAGAATATATGCATCGGCATCTCCCTTGGCGAGTCATGCAATCTACTTTCCAGTTCCCTACTTTTCACTGTTATAGTAGCGTCTACGGGGAAAAAACTGACAGTTGAACGTTGTTTGCGCGGAAATGAAATATTTTATATATCTTACACTTTTTACCTTTACCTTTAACTATGATTCTATATAGTTTTATGGAATATGAATTCCGAATCATATTGGACGCGATTGATTCACGTCAAGTTAATTTTTGCGGTAGAGTTTGAGTTTTTCCGCAAAAGTTCTAATAAACTTATGGATTATACTTCCAAGTTATTGGAGTGCTGCAATATTTTTAATGCTTTTCAGTTCGAAAGAAGTTTTCACTATACCGCTCATTTCAATAACTTTATATAGTCTACATTCAAATTACTCTTCTAAGTTTGAAGAATAAAAAAAAATTTATCGAGTAAATCGAAGACGAGTATCGAGCAGGGAGAGCTAGCTGCCAATTCCTAAAAAGTGTGAGAGTTGTCAGTAGAGTATCTTATATGGCCTAACAATGACCGTATATTATAGCAGTACGTAAGTAAGTCAGCTCTACTTCGATATATGTATTAGGTTTTAAGTAGAAAAGTCAGAGTCCCGTCCGACATGACAATCCGCGCGCGCCTTACTGATGTAGTGGGCTAGTACTGCGTGAGCGAGTACTATGTATTATGTATTATGGGCCAGCATTGACGTGACGACCATGCTTTGAAAATATCATATTAAGGCCATGTAAGAAGACTTACCCGATCCCTACTTTACCGACATTTTTTTATCTGCAACATTCCTTCTACATTTACTGGAGATATCAAATTGAAAATTTCTAAAATTGAAGCTAAAATTTTCTTGGAAATTTGTGAAATTTTGTATTTCTATAAATTTAATTTAAATAAATAATAAATCATTCCAATAGTAAGATCACAAATCTGCACAAATAATTTGACTCGTAGTTTTACTTTATAAGAAAAGATTTTTAGATTCACTGATTCGATAAACACTTGATACTCTTGACAGATAAGAAGACTAACAAGATAAAGGTTACGATCCTCGAGGGAGAGTCAGGCTTATATTAATAACGGGTGTCACGCGTGGAATTTCATTAGAGCCCTTATTCTACAGATGGGATAAGGGTGCTCAGTCGCTTAAGTAAGCTTAAACGTTTTTGAAGTACCGATTCTCCGAGTATGAATTTACGATATCTTTCTCTTTCCATTAAATACTTAAGCAGGTCACGGTTTTCCCTTGATTTTACGATTTTCCTCGGGAGATGAGAGTTGATGCCTACGTTAAAAAGGGTTTAGAGCAGGTCTCAAAATTGAGTAAAAACTACATAAATTGGACATTGCTATACATAAATTGACGGACGTGATTGTTCCTCGGGAAGAAATAAAATTACTTTCCAAGAAAGCTCAAGCAGAATAAGTTGGATTTTTAGATTTTTAGTTTGATTGTGATTTTTCACACTCCTAATTTTCACAACTACGGGCTGTAGTATAAATGCAGTTTTCTACTTAAATACAATAATTGTAAAATAACTTTGATTGTCAGTTGAGGAAACTTGTAGAAAATTACAGTGATGTAATTTAATATTTAGCATGCGG
The DNA here is from genome assembly GCA_900474275.1 of Synergus japonicus. Classification (NCBI taxonomy): domain Eukaryota; kingdom Metazoa; phylum Arthropoda; class Insecta; order Hymenoptera; family Cynipidae; genus Synergus; species Synergus japonicus. The sequence continues at coordinate 2,518 of UCOH01007577.1, forward strand.
GCCACGACGTAAATTAAACGGAGAGTTTGGAGCAGCTTTTATCACGTCCTCTCAAGCTAGGCAGCAAAAGCAGCAGCAGCAGCAGTAACGACAGCAGTAACAGAAGCAGCTAGTAGTGTCCCACTTTCCAAAAAGCTTAAGAACACCGCAGCGATGAGCTTCCTTAACTTGTCTAGAGTATGCGTTACTGTAATCTTCCGGCATGAAGGAACCGCAAGCAATTTACAAAGAACATCTGGAAAGGATATGCCGTGCTCGAGACTGGGCTTTGGTAAGTCGGTCGGTATATAAAACCGAGGTTGATCAAAGGCACGAAATTTGCACAAGTCCATGAGTGGCACTCTATTATCTTGCCGCAACTCTCATTTCTAGAGACTACAATAAATATAAAAAGAATATAATAATAATAATAATAATAAAAGTCGCTACTTGTCTCAAATATCGTTTTTGCCAATGGAATTAATTCCTTTAAAAAAAGAGATGATTATTCTTTCTAGTATTAAACTGAAATAGAGGCTGAAAGAAAGCATAGACTTTTAATATAATAGTACTGTTACGTACGCGCGATTATTCATCCAAACTAATATGTAACTACTGCACTATTGTCATATACACCTTTATCACTATGATTATGCGCTGTCTTTGTAAACATTTATTCTTTATCATTTATTGTGTCAAAGACACTTACGCCTCGAGCCACACTTCTGATACACTTTAAGGGAACTGCCTATTTCCTATATACCTTTGATCTTTGTAAGTCAAGCCAAGAAGCCACCTCATGCCTCGGCAGGCAACATAAAACAATTAATGTTAGCAATACATTAGTCATGGCTCAAGAAATTGAAACACTGCAGCCGCTAGGCTTACTCCGTAGTGGCTTCCCAGAATTTTAATTGAACCTGTAAAAGGATAGGACTCTATGTATTTCGTCAGAAAATCGAATATCCATAAGGTCAAGATCCAATGTGTTTGATCAATGCGAATTGAATATTGAATATTGCAGTAAACAAGTGTAAAACTTAGCTATATGAATATTCAATTTAATACTTTTCGTAAGAGTTTTATTTTGTTCAAATATTGAATCGTTAGATTCATTTGTCTTATATTTGACCCAGTATCAATAAAATTTTCTGAAGTAAATAGAGGGGATATAAATTCATTTATAAAATATAGCTATTTTCGTTTTTCAGATGGTTAGGACATAACAGTATACATATACATGTTTATATTTATAATAAATTAAAAGAAGAACATTAAATATCCGTATTCCGAGAACTTGAGTTCGCTCCCAAACTTAGATAAGGGGAGATGAGGAGTCGAAAGGGAGGCGCCACCAACTCGACAGTGTTGTAGCTACAAAGGGTGCAGTACCCTAAGTCAGTTTTCACTGTGTGTCAGTTTCACTTGGTTCACTCATTCGCGGAAAGTAACCAATCAGACGCAACCCTTTAAAAGCAACCTATCACAACCATTTGCGCCATGGACGCTGTAGGAAAGCGTGTAATAATGCGTCAGAGAGAAAAATTGCAACGGTGGATAATTTTGTCTCTTTCTAGCCGAAGCTAATTGGTTGAGCTACACCCAAGCTCCACCAATCGAAATGCTCTCAACCAATTAGCTTCGACTAGAAAGAGACAATATTACCCACTGTTGCAACTTTTCTCTCTGACGCATTATTACTCGCTTTCCTACAGCGTGCCGCAACAGTCCATTTCTATATGTCGATTCTAGAGCCTGCAAAGGGAAAACTGGTACATACGACCCTGATTTCTTTACCCGCGAAATTTACTCACAAAGAGTTTTGACGGACCGAGGCAAGGCTGTGCAACTGAGGTAGCAGTGTATATCCACAATTCTTTTCTAGGAATTATATAGGTTTCAATTTACAAAGGATACAATTAAACTATTCAAAACTTGAATTCCCTTATAAGTTACTAAACACCAGTGAAATAAGATTTCTTAAATCTTATGATCAAATATTCAATAAAAACTAAAAGCTAATTAATATGTGAAATGTGAAATGAATCAATCAAATCCGTCAAAATGCGATGAGTAGGTATATCGAAATCATCGAAGCTTTGACAATATATTTTGGATATTGTAGAAAAGTGAAAAAGTACGTATCCAGGAGGATTCTTTTTGGTATAATAAATAAAGTATATGCAAAAGCATGTATTTCGATATCTGCACATTACTATGGTAATTCATCAAAGAATTTTTATGTGTAGTTTGCCTTTTGCATCGAAACGCATATCGTTTACAGGAGGGTCGTCTAAAAAGTAAAATACCTACGTTGTCCGTGGAGTCCCTATGATCCGTCGCGTATATTTCCGCTCTAGATAGCATAATATAGAACGAACGAATGGATGAACGAACGAACGACCGGAACGTCGACTTAGGAACGTCACCCGCTGTGAAGCGTGTTAATTGTTGCCCTCCATCCCACCTTACCAACCTACCATCGTATTGTACCTTCGTCCCGTTTACACTGAAGAAAGTGCAGAAGTAACCAAGACCACGCTTCGCGAACCGTGTTACTTTATCCCTGCTCGTATAGAAGTACTTGAAACGTTTTCTTCTTCAAAGGGAAACCAAAGAAAATGTAGACCTATACCCCTATATGCTATACCCCTGGCCCTGTCACGATGCTGGCGCGCACACTTCATCCAGTTTCCACCTTCTCCAGTACCTAGTCGTCGTCGTCGTCGTCGTCGTCGTCATCATCGTCATCATCGTCATCATCGTCATCATCGTCATATCTACTATAATAAAAGCTATGATGCAATTTCTTTTTGTCGTATTTAACTTACAACAATATATACCTATAACAGTCAATCTTATAGAAATATATATTTTAGCATAAAAACCGATCGACTGTAAAAATGATTTTTGTACCCAAGCTAGACAGCTTGGGTTATAAGTCGATCGGAAAATATTGTTTTTATGAACTTGAACAAGTATCTCATTCGAGAGTGGATTGCTTCAATTTTCATGGTAGAAATCTCTATCGAGGCTGCCAAATACTATACTTTCGAAAATTGAAAAGTCCCTGTCAACTTTGACACTTTTTCAATTGCGGAATTAAGTTTTGCAGTAAATACATTTAAAAAAGTTTTACCAAGCCCTTAAAATATTTTAGTATAGATCTTGCTAAAAGTGTTATTAACACTAAACTGTAAGTTGAAACTTTAGTTTTAAGTTTTCATTAGAAACATAGTAAACTTTCCTAAAAATTAAAATTAAAATTTTATCCGAATCAATCCTATCCATCCTTTGATTGATTCGAATTGAAAAATTCGCTCAGATTATCTCGGAATCATTTAGAGTAATAATTCAAGCAATATGTTTCGACATATATTATAAGAATATATAAATTTAAATTTAAAGTGAAATTATTAAGAACATTTAATTTGAATTTTAGGATAAATGATAAATGTTTATTCAACACTTGTCCCATTTTTGTATATAAATATATACATATATAGATATTTTGATTGGTTATAAAATACAGATTGAAATTTGACGATAAATGTTCCTTCGAACTAGAACTAAAGTAGGTCATTGTGTTTTTATTGGTTTGTGCGAAGTGATCGATTACCGTGGTAGAATTTAGAGTTGAAACTCGTTCAAAGTGCAAAATCGTTATAGCGAAATTCTGTTTCTCTGTCGTGTATGTCTGCTTGCCGCGAAACCACACTTGCGATTCTGGGGAAACTCAGCCCTTTGCGACTCGTAACTTTACGACCTACAAACGCTACGAACGTGAACCCATTAGTCGTATAAACTATGCCTTCTGGCGTCACGACGCGCAGAACTAAAGACTGAGCATCACAGAGTAATCATTGAAGAAGATTTTTTATCAAAAAAGGATTGACTTTTTTGGATTAATCTTATATTATTTTGATACTTATACGAAGCAATAATTAATAAAGATCATGTAATGTTAGCAAAACAGCAAGCAAAAAAGAAATAACGCATCCAAGAATTCGTGATGATGCTCTCTAGAGACAAGTTTCTATATTTAAAAGTCAACAAATTAATGCTCATTTTGCTTTTGCAGGAAAGAAATAATTAAGACTCTTTCGGAGACTTTAAAGTAAAATAAACACACACACACACACACACACACACGCACAATATGTTGTATATTGCATTTTCTAATAAAAGTAAACTTAATAAATTCAGCGCAGTGTGTTCAGATTATATATACGTAGGATGAGTTTCCTTTCAGTGAGGAAAATGTGGCTTACAAGAATTTAATACTTCAAGAAAAATTTTACTTTCAAATAAGAACACTAGACCGAAGGGTACAGGAATCAATGGGTATGCAAATTCATTTTAAGCGATACTGACTTATGAGCGAATGCAAATTGATTCTATACTTGAGGAGCTTCGGATATCAACAGCATCAAAGAATTTCTGATTTGCTGTGGCTAAAGTATCCGAATTTTTCTAACTTGTGCCGGAAAATATAAATATACATTTCTTTCAATGCAATCTATTTCAATAAGAGCTTGATTCTCGTGTGTCAAAGTTTAGACAAAAATAGTTTTCGATTTCTCACGAAAACTCTGAAAAAACAAACTCTGGCCGAAAATATATCTGGAATACGCATTTGTAGCATACCTTCGTAGTTAATCGATATCATTTGATCGCATTAAATTTCGTTACGAAGTACGGGTCAGTCCGCGTTATCTTTCCAATTTCCGACAGAGGGTCAAGAGCTGCTGACGAACGTGTACGCCGCACCCTAATCGTCGTCTATCGCGCGCTGTATCGGAGGTCCTCCTCGAATGGGAAGATTTGACCGCAATCCTATTAACAAAATTTAAAAAAAATACGAACCAGCAAATAATTGTATGATTTTTTAACACATATTTTCTTAACTTTATCGATGTTCTTATAATGCACAAAGCAGTCATTAAAAGAACTCGCAAGTTCTTTCTCCATGCTTTGTAATGTTTTTTCCGCCTTGGGCGAGTCACAGATATTAAGCAACTTTGACGCGACGTTTAATTAATGTCAAGTAAAAGGTTTGATGACGAGGGAGGTGCATGTGTACACTGTACACAAATTTTTCGCTGCACACGGTATGAAATTTCAAGTAATTTCATGTAATATGTGTTTAGGACTAAACACATATTACACTGTTGGATATTTTTTTAATTTTACCACATTTTTATTACAAAGATGTGTCGCACGCAACAATATCTATTTATTTTTTCCCTCAAGCCAAACCTTTCAAAACAATCTATTATTCCACATTGGAAATATCCATTGTATTTCTGAGAATATGCTTCACAAATAAATCTAATTATAACGACGAGACTGAACAAAGCAAAAATAACAGCCCTTTCTTCTTGGAAGAAGCTACACGGTCAGCTATTACCGGTTTTTCCAGTTATACCAGAAAAATACAGTTATCAGTGGATATTCAACAGCTCTTTTCTTCTAGGAAGGAACCTACGGGACTTTCCTAGCGTTGGGAGACCGGCGATCGGGAGAGTCATGTTTCTGATTGGTTTGAGCTACCCGGCAACGACCAATCACGTCGTGCATCCCCACCATCGACCACCCAGCCAGCTATTATAAGTACGGCACTCTTTTGCCAGAATAATTCAGTTTTAACCACAGTTACCAGAGTTTAACACAGTTACAGTCTGACTACCAGACCAAGAGCATCTCTCGATCGCGCTTCCGTTCAGTAGTTCAGTCTCGGCGTTAAAATTGTCTTCACCAAGGAATCTCAAGTCCTTTAGTTTCACCTCTTAAGGGCATGTATTACTTACCCGATCCCTACCTTACCGACATTTTTTTTCTCTGTAACGCTATGTCTACATTTATAAAGATATCAAATTGAAAATTTATAAAATTAAAGAAAATATGCTAATGTATGATTGTCTGGTCTTAAATTTTCGTAAAAATAAAAAAAATTTGTTGAAAAAAGTTTTTTTTCTTAAATGTCAATATTTAGGACCAGACAAACGTACCTTAAGGCTTTAGCTTCAAATATAGAAATTAATATTTTCAATGTGTTATCTCAATAAATGTAGACGTAGCGTTACAGAGAAAAAAATGTCAGTAAGGTAAAAGGGATCGGGTAAGTAATACATGACCCTAAATCTATTTCTTTTGGTGCTGTTAGTCCTAAATACCAGGACTTGGACCCTGTGTATCTGACACTAACGCCCGAATCCTATTTTCTCTTCCTGTCCTACATGATTGTTCTCAAAAAGAGACCCTTTACAAAAATATTGTGTTTCGATTGTTGAATCTCTGCTTTTTAACCTTGGCGTTCTGGAACCCTTAAAGGTGTTAAGACCCCAGCTAGAGCTCGAGATTTGGAAATCGAGACCTTTATTACAAAATTGCTGCGAACCTTCCACTTTAAGAATTCTAAAAAGTGATTGTTCTTAAAAGTGTCCATTTAATAAAATATTGTATTCCGATTCTTGAATCTCTGCTTTATCCCTGGTGTTCTGGAACCCTAACGGTGTTAAGATCCCAGTTGAATCACGATATTTAGAAATCGGAAACCCTTGTTACAAAGATGTAACGATTTTCAGCGAACCTCTTTCAAATAAAATTGTGTCCTCTTGCCTTCCTTTTCGCCAAAGCACGAGAATTGACTACAAATGTATAGTTAATAATTTTATAAATTGAATTGCCAAGTTGTACAATTTATAAATTAAGTAATATTTATTACTAGATTATAATCTTGTGACTTCTCGCGACATTCGCATTAATTAATAAATCTAAACAATTACATCGTTTTCCTTCATTATAATCTTCAATGTCACTAATTATAATTACTTAGTTACCATTTAGTATTTTGTCACTATTGCAATATCTACCATTATTCTATAATATATGTAAACAATTAATATAATCATTATACATTATAATTAATAATAACTCAAGCGTTCAAAACCTTGATCATTTTCGGCTCTATACGCATAGTTTATTCATTCGACCTTCGAACTGAGCATCACATTAAAGTCGATTGTGTACATCTCGTTTCTGACATTCCTTATTTTGACTCAATTTATTACTTGCTAAAATCTGTAATGAAACCAATTCCTATAATATATTCTCACACCAAATATGGAAATGTGAATGACACGATCAGAGCACGTGAATACGGAGGTAAGGAGATGTCAATCCTGATATCGGTTCTTCGTAGCTATTCCAACAAAGGAAGAACCAGTGTATAGAAATATCGCAGTTTCATCTCAAAGAGATGAGTTACCATATTAAAGTTACCAGTTGGATTCCGACAAGGTTAAGGATTACCATCCGAATTTCTACAACCTAACGAATAAATTCTAAAGGTAAACACTTTTTCTCTGTGACAAATCCCAGTATAAACTCATTATTTCATGAATCTCGATTTTTTAAGAGACCATTGAAGATAACGAAGTAGATGCATTGTTTTCAACCAGTATCAAAGAAGTTTTCTATTTTCCATTTTCTAATATCCAAACCTGTTACTTTCCTCAGGAACGCTCCCAATGTCCAATATATCCTAAAAACGTTTCTAATATCGTTTGTCCATTGGGTTCATTATTGTTATAATTGTGCAAACTAATTTCTGACTGCTGATCAATTATCCTCATCCCTATTATAGACAAGAATACCTTCTATTCTATTAAAAAACGAGGAGCCTTTTTAAGATTATTATTAAATGAAGATTGTAAATTTACTACACGTTTACGTATATTTCTTCCATTACATACATTTATAGCAAATAAAATCACTATAGAAATTTCTAACACAGTAGGTATTATCTGAAAGCATATTTCACGTGGGGTAATTATTTAACTTGCACATTAAGATTTCAGTTGCAAGTAGCGATAATATTCAGTTCATAGCGATAATAATAACCTTATTTTATAGATTGTAAAGTAACAGTGAATAACCTACTACAATAAGATTTTAAAATTTATAAATTCGCTATGATCTGCATATCTTGGCGCCATAAACATGTATTTTCTAAAATAATTCTATAAATACAGGCGTGTTTATAGAAAATTAAATTAAAAGTAATGCTATAATAATTAGAAAAAGGTATATTTGCTATTGCTGAAATAATTACAATACAAGTTTAATATTATGAAATTAAAAAAATATATATATAATATCGGATTCTCTCTGCGGTCACCATGAACGTTGTTTAAAGCAACGATAGCGTTAAAATTACGAGTTTCCTCGTTCCAGATATATTTCTCTGATACCGTAAAATTATAGAGAGTTGTGAGCGCGGAGGGAGAAGAGGAAGAAGCAGGGTGATGAAAAATAGAATAGAGCGATCTCGTTTCATTAAAAAGTGAGAAGTCCAAATAACCATCGTCATAAAACGGCTATGATAAATGGTCGCTTTATCTACGGTGGTAGTTTTAGTTACAGATTACGCTTGTTTTAATACCATCTTTTGCCAGACGACGAGAATCTGCAATCGAACACCGAAAGCTTTTGATGGCATTAACAAAGAGATGTAGAAAAATCCAATAGTATAATGTCGTTGATTACAAAGCTGCGAATGTCACTGACAAAGGCATCGAGCAGAAATCCATGTGGTACCTATATTAATTATGAGATGCATTTTTAGTTGAATTGTGTTCTTTTCTTATACTATTTTTAGTTAATTCCCGTACGTTAATACACAACAAATGGACATCCGTTTATGCGAAGGTAGATATGAAACACCCCGGAAACGCTCTTCCGCGATTTTATCCGATGAATATTCATTCACGTTGTAAGCCGTGCCTACTACCTGTCCAACGCTATACTTAGAATCACTTAGAATGATACACGATTCGCGTGCGATGTCCCCGTTATGTGTTCTCGCACTAACTGACGACGGCAATGGCGAAAGCGGTTAGTAAATCTATCGAATCATCACTTCTAGAGAAAGGGAAAAGCTCTTTTAGATAACGTCTTCGCAAATTCGTACAGGTAGAAATGCTCGATCAATATTATATATATATATGTACGTATTCTAATTATCCCCCTTTTTTTATAGATATTATTGTTGTATATTATGTAGGTACAGTAAATAACTATAATCAAATATTTAGTATCATATAGTATATATATCCATATTTTAAAAGTTTTTTCCGAACACTACTATTATTATTGTTACCCTCGGTACTTTGCCGCACATATATTTCAACCTTTATCCAAGAGATAAAGAAATTCACATATTTTAGACAGCCTTTTTGTTCGAATGCTGGCCTAAACCAATGCGATGGCATTACGAACTGAACGTAATGTTCTGCAGGATTACATGGTGCAAGAAATATTTCACAGACAAGTTAAAAGATTACTGTACGATGCGTAAGTAGATTTAATTTTATCTGGCGTAAATTTATTTCTTAACCGCTACAAAATAATCATTCGAGTACATATATAAGTACATGTATATGGGTAAATAATACAAAAAAATGTAATTTAATTTATTTTTGTTGAAGAATAAAACAATTTAATGGCAGATTTTTTTTCAACAATTGACATTTGTTATTTTTAAAAATTTGACTGTGATTTTACTGATAATAATTAACAGGACATATACGTCGCGCGTCGCATATTGTCTATAGATATATATGGTATGTAATGTATATCTTATGGAGAGTCAGTGCAGCCCGCAGCGGTTGAATTTTACAGGAGATAATGCAAAATGAAGCCAGTCTGTTGTGTGCTGTAGCTAATCTTTGCTCGACTTAAAGCGTCAAAAAATGAAAAAAGTAACTTTAATCACCTTCGCGTTCCGGCGACTATCGAGAAGAATAAAGTTACCTTTATGGGTTCCGGCGAAAACTACCGCACTTACGAAGCACCGGCCTAGAAAAAGATTTACGAACCTGGAATTAGCCAGCCGAAGAGAGTAGAAGAAGAGTGGATGGTGGTGGAAAAGTTAGTACAGCGAGCCATTTAAAAAATAAAAAGAGGAAAAAGTTATAACATTCCGACTTGCACGTTGTTATGTAACTCGACGAGGCAAGTAAACGCGACGACAATACGATGCGAGAACAATACTACATTGTGCCACCCCCCCCCCCCCCCCCCACCTTTTTTTTTTAAAGGATTTTTTCAAGAATTGTTACGATTCTCTTTGACAACTATTCTAGTAAAAAACGAGCACTCAACGGGAGTATTTTTAATAAAATGAAATACAATCCGAATAAATAGTGTTCTTTATCATGTTTTCTGTGTAGAGGGGGGAAAAGTAAATGGAAAGTGAATCTCGTTTCTATCTTTGTTCTGCTGCTATATTATTATGCGACATAGAAAATATAATCAATTTATTACATTTTATGCTTCGGCTGAATACATGTGTATGTCAAGTTCCATATGATAAGAAGAGATCTTATTAGGGTGAAAAAATATACACAATTTAATGTAAAATTACAATACATTATAATGTTATATTTGAGTTTTCTTTATTTTTGGTGATAAATCGTTGATTTTCTGGAAAACTATCACTCGCAGAGAAAAATGTTTGAAACAAAAAAAGTGTATTTCATCAATGAGATCAACAACTTTTATTTGAGATATTTTTTTTTTTAATTTTGCATATTAGCTGACGTAATCGCAAAGAACCATGATTTTTATGGATTTTTCATGGTTTCATCATGTATAACGGTAACATATACATCAATATGTATAATTAACAATAGACAAATAATCGGCCTCGGTCTGCAAAATTAGTCTGAAACCATATAGTATGTGTGCATAGTATGCATTGTATATGAAAATATATTCTGAAAATGTATTCTGAAAATTGTGATAATATGTACTGTCGCGTCGCTTTGCTTCGCGTTGCCTCGTACCATCTCCGATACACACGCAGATAATAAAGTCAAATGCACATTTGCGGAGCCATACATTTCGCCAGCATCGTACGTACGATGATCCAAAGCGATATCGCCGCGCTTTTTGTTAACCGTGTTCGTCGAACAGTAGTAATCGGTTTAATTGTAATTGGAAACTCGCCAAATGAACTATATAACTCGAGATCAAATGCACTCGTAATTTAAGCAATGCTCACTCATGACCATAGCGTCTGCACAAAGAATACTTGCTGGAAAAATGTGCCTTCTGCTAATGAAGAATATATATTTCGACCTTTTACTATAGTTTGCACTTTTAAATGCAATATATATATATATATATATATATATATATTATACAAATTCGAAAATAAAAAGGTGATGTCGTTTGTTGTAAATTATAGAGAGAAAATCTTAAGCTCATTTGTGAGTCATCGCATTGACTGTGGTTACTGATTATATGCGGCGTCATTACTTTAGTAGAAGAACAACAATACCATATATTGTATAGGATTTTGTGGTTTATTAATTGAACGGCACGCGTATAGCGACTCTGACAGTGGCACTGTGTAAGTTTATTATAATACTGTGTATAATAGGAAGCTGATGTCCACTTTCCATGAAGGTGAAATCCGATTACACGAGGAGAGTGTTTCTACGGTTATAGATTCGTGGTGCCCAACAGCTGGCTTGTATCTTGAAGTAGAGTCCACATACCCAGCAACAGCAGCAGCAGCAGCAGCAGCAGCAGCAGCAGCAGCAGCATTGGTGGTGAGAGAGTCAATAATTAAATCGCAAAGTGTCGTTTATTTCTACTGGTTTGCCAGCAACTAAACGACAGGCAACTACCTTTATTGTCGCTGAGAATCGAGGCTATATCGAGGTTATCGAGGCGTCGGCAATCTATCCGATCGAATATCCAACGAGCGTGGCTCAATGGGGCCACGATCAAAAGCCGCGCATGCAGGATCTCCCTGGATAACGGCATTAATTGAATCGCTATCGGACGTGCCGTGGTCCCGCGTTATTCTATTACCGAAGCAGCCATTGTCTTCCATGGTTTATAGTCCCCCCAAAATTCACGAGTGAGATAGTTGAATTTTCCCCGCGACAATTTTGTGGTCAATCGATCGTCCGCTCACTCGACACACTATATACAAATCCTTTGTACGAAGACGTCGCGTCGCACACCTCGACGCGACGGCCAGTCTCAACCTGACCGATAATTCCGATATACATATGCGCGCGGATACACGGCACGATTGGACTTGATCTTTGCTAATCAGTAGTCTCAGCAATCCTCGTCCTGTCACAAATTAACCTTTGAATCGACTTAATGACAAAAGAATAGTGCTTCGAGTAGAAAATTTTTTTTTCTTTTTTTTCTTTTTTTTTCAATTACCAGCCTTGAAGGCTTATTTTTCCCTCTTTCTCTTGTACGCGCTCTTTTGCATTGATTTTTCAATCAAATCGCGAGATAAATATCGGAAAATGAGACTCATCTGGATGGCCCATTTAAGATCGTCTCTGCCTCTTGTGTATTTGTGTAAAAAACGTTCAACTTTTTGCCGAGGCCACGAATTGCATGCTGGGACTGCAGTTGAGATAAAGGATTTCCGAGCTATGAACGAGCTACGAACGAGCTGATAAAAACGAAATCCGTTTTCAATACGCAGCTATTAAAATGCGATCTCATCGATGGAGAATCACTTTTTACTTGATTCTGCCGCTTGCACTACTCCCCGGCCCCTTGTGCTGAATCTCTGAATTATATTTGACTTTATTCGAATACGGTGGCCATGTGCCATCGCATCGGCTTCTCGGAAACAAACTGGGATTACATTGATTTTCCATATTTTCAAAAACTCTATTTCATCGTAAACTGTGAACGTGTAATATAATATGGTGCAGCACAATCAATTATTAATCTCAAAACCAACATACTTATCTAATAAAGCAACTGAAAAATTAGGACTTGAACCTATGCGACCTTATTGTTCAGTCAATTAATCGTAGAAAAATTGAGCGTATATATCAATTATTTCTGTGTATACACATATAATTGATAAAAATTAAGCTGATATATGAATATACTTTTTTAAAGATTAAAAATTCGCGCAACCTAAAATGAAGCAGCGATATTATGTCTATTGTTCTTTTATCTTTTAATTTCTAGGGCGCTCATTCGTAAAGATGATTTCCCTGAGGAGCTCGCTTGCAATGTCCCACATTTTTTACGAGATCTATGTTGGGCGACCATAAATTATTAACAAAAATATTAGGTATATATGATAAGATAGAGATGATGAACGACTATATGCTAGAATTAATTTAGTCTAGATTTATATGTATATGCATGTACCATAAACCGTCTAAAAAATTCTGATGAGACTACATCACAATAGCGAAACCTATATTATGCAAACTTTTTACATGAACAAGTGTATTATGCACACTGTATTTTTCTTACATTATTTATTAAAATTCTTTTAGATTTCACAATTGTATGTATTGTTATGTTTGAATAATTTTTTATAACACACGCATGATTTCATTTTATTTAATTAGTAAATTCATGCATGAAGTTATAATTTTGATGCATTTTTATTTTATCGTGAGAAAAGCATCAGGTGCGTTTGAAATAATAATAATAATTATACATACATATAATCATGGCATGCATCCATCATGTGTATGTATTTTATACACTGACAAATGTACAAGAAACGAGAATTTGCAGTCGGTGAAATTCAGTAGTCGCAATTTGCGTATTTCTTGCGTATTTATAGTGAACAAGTCTATGTGAACCGCGTGGCAGAAAATATTTCTCGCTAGTTACATTTGAACAGTATTGGCACGCGTGTATCGTGGTCACAAGCAGCCACAAACTATTTACAGTATATATATATATATATATATATACCACCAAATACCAGTGCAGCCGGCTCATAGGCAAAAGTGTGCAAGTATAAACCATTATACCATCTCGCATCGCCAATTCGCAATCGTGAACAGCGTGGCGTGGTGCGGCGCGGCGCAGTGCTAGCTCAACGGATTCTATAGCCGCATTTGCGATGCATCGAAAAACGATGCACCATGCATTCGACGTTACCTAAACGTTTGGCTTCAACAGATATTGAATACTATACGTTTCTAGATTTAACTTTTAAATGGGTAAAGGTTACGAGGTAGTGGGTGGGCACATCGTTCGTTCGTTCCTTATTCGCTTCAGTCGGACTACTCCCCATACCCATGCCTGCATGCCTTGAAAATGGTAACGAACTAACGTTTTATCGCTGAATGTGAACGCGAAATGAAATTTCTATCCTGGTGTCCTAGGAGTTTTAAGAGTACAAAGTAATTTTCGGGCATAAGGAAATTATAAAACAAATATTTAGAAACATATATCATGGTAATATTATTGATAAATAAATTAGAATTTTACTCGCATGTATATAGTCATGGCGAATTTTTACATATCAAAATATCCTGCCTCTGCACAACACAAAACTGCCTGCCTGTGAGTTCTGACAATCAAAGTAGGTCGAACGACATGGATAGCCAGACGATATATTAACCCTTAGCTCACATCCCAAGACCCCAATTATCCCAGCAACTATTTCACAATAAACCTTCAAGTAATACCTCTAACGTACTCAAATCCTGTGATCGTTTTAATCTCTAAAATCTCCCACCGAGTGCAGCAGCCCGACTTTAAATTATGTAGAATAATAATAAGCGCTCTAGCTACCTCGGTAATTTTTCTTTTTCAAACTACACGTACATTAGCGGAAAAATAATAAAATTATAGAAAGAGAAACGGAAAATCGACAATGCGAGTGATTATTTTAATTGTTTCTTTTGAATACCATATATATATATATATATATATATATATA
>UCOH01007581.1:0-20468 GCA_900474275.1 Synergus japonicus
GGTCTGAAGGTAGCATCCGTAATTTAGGCCGGAGGTCAGATTCTGGGTCAGGGACATAAAGGTTGGCCTTCCTAAGGATTAAGGAAATAACTAGAGTGCTAAGGAAGGAAATGGTGAAAGTTCGAGGTGACAGATGTTGTGTTCTGTGACAGATGTTGTGTTCTTTTGGTAAGATTGGCCTTCATAGAGATTAGGGAAATAGAATTGAGTTGAAGGAAAAGTATTATGAGTTTATTGTTAGGGTTGTAAACTGCTTAGGCAAACTCGTATACCAAGCATCAAGGAATGTGCTAAAATGAATATTATAAAATTTCCTTGATGCTTCTCTAAGCCTGGCTTATAACAAAACTTTCAGAAGATACACATAAAGAGATCCAGTAGTATAGGTCATTTTAAGTCAGACATAAGAGAATCTAAGTAGTAAAGGTCATTTTAAGTCAACCATGCTGTTTATTAATTCAACTTAATTCAGAGATTCACTTTTAATCAGATGAGGGAAAAATTTACAGGAGTATAAATAAAATTAAATGAAATTTCTTTAAATTACTTGAAATCTTTTGCAATATTTTACAAATGTTTTTTAAAATTAATTTGAATTCATTAAAATCTCTCTTAAAATCCTAGGCATCACCGGATAAATTTCTACGAGTCCACAAATAAAAATTTTGGATTTCGGAAACTTTATACAGTATTTATTATATACAGTATATTTATTAATTGTATTCCCGGCCTTTTTCCGACCTTTAATCAGTCAATAAGAAAATTTTCCGATTTCCTGGTCGCAACCTGCTGTTATAAAAATATTATCAAAGTGTCAGGCACTGTAAAAAAGAATTTTTCACGTTTTTATAGAAGGAATTTTATCTTTTCATAAAGGTGAAGCTGAAAAATAGTAGCAGCATTTATGAAACGGTGAGCTTTGCACCACCGTGTGAAAGTTAAATTTATTATGGTTAAACATAAAATAAAGTTAAGCGTGAAACTGGCAGTGATTTCGGTTCATCCCGGAAATCGAAGCTCTGTTATGTTATCGTTAAATATTTATACCCTTTTCCCGTCTGCTCAGATTCGAATTCCTGTTTTCAAATTCTCCATTAAATAAATTAAATTATCCCGAAAACGATATTTTTTTACTAACGCATGAAAATTATGTACCTATTTACAACATTTATTCCATAAATTCCACATTTTCGAATTATTTCCTACTTCTCATTTTTTAAAATTAAAATATTGAATTAAATAATGAATGAATGAATGAATGAATTAATTAATAATAGTTTAAAATTAAATCATTTACATAAAATTTGTCATTAATTCAAAGTATAATTCAGGATTAAATGAAGAGACAGAGGATAGCTAATTTGAGAGCAGTTGAGTCGAATGAGATAAGAAGTTATCCAACTTCTGTAATACTGACTAAAGTTTAATAAACTGAAATGAATTATTCCAGAGAATAAAAACACGGACTAAAATAATCGGTCCTTAAACTTGAAAAAGTACATTTTCGTATTCTAAAAATAACAATGTAACAAAGAGCAGTTGGAACTTGAAAATTTTCAGGTTTCAATCATCCAAATCTATCTCGGGTCCCATATCTCAAGGAAAGTGAAAATAAATTCTTTTCGAATTTAGTCTTGAAACGTATGACTTTTATAATACGATCACAATCGTGTGACAAGTTTTATGACGAACTATACAGCTTTGTAAACAATTTCCGAACTCTGAATTCAATTTCACCACAGAAGTTTTCTTCGTCTTGAAAGAAGGATAGTAGGGATCCTTTTTAAACTTCGAGACGAAGCAGAGCAAAACAACTAGAGAAGAATGAGTAGCAACTCAACGTCACTTGCTGATGAATTGTTCAAAGATTACCACTAACAATAAAGCAGGAAGACAATCGCTCAACAGTCGCCCAGCTGCACGCTAATTGAATATTGCACAGCTTATCGGTTTTATGAATAAAGCAAATCCGAACTTCCCCCGGATATTGGTTTAATATATAGCTAAAGCCTTCACAAATACCAGCAACAATTTATTAATTACTTTTGAATAAATGTCGAATTTCTCTAGAATTTTAAATTAGGCCTTTATAATGTCTTCAACATGAATAATTAATATTTATTGACACTATTGACATTGACATTATTTATTGAGCTTTTACGTTAAAAAATGCTTACGTTAAAAAATTAAGGAAATGCATTCCTCAATTTTTGCAAGAAGGTATAAATGTATAAAATCTCCTACAGAAAAGCATATGTAACTGTAGAAATTTCCTTTTGAATATTATATTATATTAGATACATACTAAATTCCTCTGATTCACTGCAGCAAGGATTCAGCTTGATTTTAAATTAAAGAGAACCCTCAACAAAGAATAAAACTCAGAGTAGCACACTTCCATTTCATGAATTTTCAATTACACTTTGGTACCTCACTTTGGTTACTTTTTAAATACTGCAGAGATTAAAAAGTCCGCCCCTCATATAATTTTCTCAAAAAACAGGAAGTTCTTTGAGAATAACTGTTATTTCTAACAGTTTTGCGGGATTTCAAGAGATTTTTTGGAATTTTAAAAGATTTTTTACAATTTTTAAGGAGTGCAAAGAAAATAAGTGTTAAAAAACAAGTATAATGCATTTTTAGAAAGCAAAAAATAATTAGTTTCTAGTTTAAAGAGAGTCAAAATAAATTTCCAGTAGTATAGGAAATTTATAGTCAGACACAAGGGTTAAAAAGTACTATGAAACTTTCAGAAGATACACATGAGGATATTCAGAAGTATAGGTCATTTTAAGTCAACCATACTGTTTATTAATTCAACTTAATTCAGAGATTCACTTTTAATCACAGAAGAAAATTTACAGGTGTATAAATAAAATAATACATGTTAATATAAATCTCAAAAGGAAAATTCCATTTGTAAAAAATGCAAAGAAATTTAAAAATTAATTTTGAGTGATTTGAAAACTTTTTTAAATTGATTTTACGTGTTGTGGAATTAAAGGGATTTCAAAAGCTTTCGAGAAATTACAAAGGATTTGTAGAATTTAAAAGTATTGCTATTGGAATTTTCAGTAATTTTTAAGCAATACCCTTTAAATTCTCTGAATTCTAAGAAAACCTAAGAGATTTCAAGAGATTTCATTGAGACTTTAAGTGATTTTATGGAATTTCAAGTTATTTTAAAGAATTTCACTTAACCTTAAGAAACTTTAAGGAATTTTAAGAAGGAATTCAGAAGATTTTAAGATTTTTAATTGACCTCATGGGATTTAAATTTTAAGGGATTTCAAAAGCTTTCTAGAGATTACAAAAGATTTTGTAGAATTTAAAAGTATTTCTCTTGAAATTTCTAGCAATTTTTAAGTAATTCCCTTAAACCTCTTTGAATTCTAAGAAAACCTAAGGGATTTCACGAGGTTTTAAGGAACATCAAAGGATTTTAAAAATAAAATTGAAAAATTTTCAAAACAAAAATTATGTTACTCAGATTTCTGTAGATTTCACAATATTTCAAGAAATCTTAAAAAATGTTATCAGATTTTAAAAGATTTTCAGTGATTTCAAGTGTGCTGGTAAGAAATTTTAATGAATTTCTAATTTCAAAAAATTTCAAAACATTTTCAGTGATTTTAGGAAAGTTTCAAGTAGTTTAAAGAGAGTCAAAATCAATTTCCCGTAGTATAGCAAGTTTATAGTCAGGCACAAGGGTTAAAAAGTAGTATGCAATTTTGAGAAGGTACACATGAAGAGATCGAGTAGTATAGGACATTTTAAGTCAAAAGTAAAGGAATCTAAGTAGTAAAGTTACTTTTAAGTCATACATATGGAAATCTAAGTAGTAAAGGTCATTTTAACTCAACCATGTTGTTTATTAATTCAATTTAATTCAGAGATTCACTTTTAATCAAAGAGGAAAATGTACAGTAGTATAAATAAAACTAAATAATAAATTTTAAGGTATAAATGTCAAAAGGAAAATTCCATTTGTAAAAAATGCATAAAAATTTAATATTTCCCGTTTTATACAAAATATTTTTCAGTTTCTCCCCTTTTTTCAATTCTCTCAACAAGTATATATATGTGTGTGTGCTATGCACTTTTCTATTCTCTCCTAGGAGTCGCAACGTGAAGTTGCTCTCTCTCGATTTATCGGAATAATGCGCGCACATTTTTATAGCTTGTTTCATTGCTCACTTTTTCGTTTTACTTTCCACCAGTTTTCTGAGCTTCTCTACTTCTCTTTGGTTTTTCTTGATTCACTCCGCCCTCGACTTCAAACCTTCTCTGGCATTCCCTCGAGAATGAACATGACAAGTGTAGTGAGGTGATTAAAACCCTCACTCTGGGAATGTAAGACTCGTGTAGTTTGATTTCTTCACGAAAAGGATCTACGACTTCTTTTTCTTTTATAAAAAAAAGTTGTGTAATGAAATGTCTCCAAAATGTCGTAATAAATTATTACTGTAAACCATGGAAATCGTTTAAAATTCGATAAAATCGAGGGAATTTCAGTGGAATTGAAATGAGTTTAAAGAATTTCATGTAATTTTAATATATAAATATTTCTGAATTCCTTGAGGGATGTTAAATTTTTTTTAATCTCTGAAAGTATTGGGAAATATTTTAAAATATCATGAAACTCCACAACATTTTTTCAAAATCATAAAAAAACCTGTTATGTTCTCTTAAAATTTTCATAAAAACATTTAAAATTCCTTAGAGCTCTTAAAAATCTTATGAATTCCTTTAAAATTCCACGAAATATCCGGAAATTCCTTCAAATGTTGAGAAATCTTTTAAAAATCCTAAAAAATCTCTTAAAATTTTCAGAAAAAATAAAATTTCGAACAACCTCGAAATTCCACAAGATTTAAAATCCCTTACAATTCCAGAATCCTTTCTAAATAATGTCATAAAATTTTTCGAAAAACCTTCGAAATCCCTTAAACTTTAAGAAAATATTTTAAAATTACAAAAAACTTCTTGAAATCCTTTAAAATTCAATGATAACTTTTAAAATACCGTTTTATCCTTCAAAAATACATTAAAAGTATTAGAAATATCATTAAATTCTATGAATGTCTTAAAAATTACATAAAATCTTTTAAAAGTCAGACTAATATTTTGAAATTCCCTAAAATTATTAGAAATCTTATGAAATTGCACAAAATCTTTTTAAAATCATAAAAAGCCTCTTGAGTTGTCTTAAAATTCTTCGAAGTTTCATTAAAACATTTAAAATCGCTTAAAATGCCCCAGAGTTCTTAAAAATCCTTTAAAATGTTATGAATTCCTTTAAAATTCCACAAAATATTTGAAAATTCCTTAAAATACTGCGAAATCTTTTAAAAATTCTTTTCAATTTCCTCCCTAAAGGATTTTACTAAATTGCATGGAATTTTAAGTAAGTTTAAGAGATTTCACCATATATTTCATAAAATATAAAGTTATTTTAAAATTTCATTGAATTTTTCGATAATTTTAAATAATTAGAGATTTCAATTTTTGAAATACATCTAAACATTTGTAATTCCTAGTCTAATTTTAGGATTCTCAATAAATTTGTAAAATCCTTTTAAATTCCTTTAACTTATTCAAAGTCCTATTAAATGCCATTAAAACTCTCAAAATATCTAAAAATCCAATGAAATTTTGTGAAATCGCTTAAATACCTTGAAAGTTTTTAAAATCACTTAAAATTACATAAAACATCGATAAATCCTTTAAATTTATTTAAAATCCTATTAAAACTCGTTAAATATTTCAACATTTCTGAAAGTTTAATTAAGTCTCGCCCAGAAACTTCTTGAAATGCTTTAAAATTCTAAAAAATCCTTTTAAATCTCCTCTCTAAAAAGGTGATACATCTTAATATCTCCAAAATCTCGCAAACATTGTTGTTCCAAACCTGTATTCTAAATTTGAATCAGCGAAATTCCACAGGTTCAGATAAAGAGACTAATTAACTTTCAAATGACTTAAATTTGTAAGAAGTATAAAAAAAAACAAATAATCGCAGTTTTGCTACTTTTAATAAAAATTTGCTGCAAACTATAATGCGCAGGAATATACCATATATACCATACAATCCTTCCTTAATATTTCTTCTGAAAATATATCTCAATTTCTATTTTTCCCTCATATTATTATTTTTTTTTCAACAAATATTATTGTCACACAATTGGGACAAACAGGGATGAAACTAAACGAGAGAAGAATAGCGAAAGAAAGGAAGGAAAAAAGAAAGAGAAAAGAGAAAAGTGGAGAAAAAAAACAGAATAAGAGAAAAGGAGAGAGAAAAAGTAAAAAATAGGGAGAGAGAGAGAGAGAGAGAGAGAGAGAGAGAGAGAGAGAAGGAAAGCTGGTGGAGCACTGGTTCCGTGTGGACAGAATACGGATCAATATCCGAAGGTGAAGCTTTCTACACAAGAAGGCAACCTCGTTGCTCTCCTGGGGTCACTTAGGCTACATTTTTTTAACGGCACTCAAACCGTACTTCGAGAACGATTGTTCCTTCGTACCTTTTGTCGACAATTTCTTCGCCTCAGTCAAACGTGTCACATGGTGCTATTGAGCCACAGAATCCTGGCAGCGCTCCACTGATTTATCGAATACCCTTTCCTAGGTCACTTTTATTTATTTATCTTCACTTTTCTTTTCGTTCAGGACACTCAGATCCAGGAAGAACATGTCTTGACTCACCCTAACACAACGAATCGCCCTTTCCAACTATCAATCAACAAATCACGATTTATTGTTAGCTCTCAGATAAAATTGGATCTTACATTGATTGTAATATCAATATTTATTAGAGTAATATTTAAACTGTGTGTATCAGTCATTTTAAGTCATCCATTGTGGAAAACAAGTAGTAAACATCATTTTATGCCAGACATTAGGGATATCAAGTTTTGTAATCCATTTCTAGAAGAATTATCAAGTAGAGTAAGTAATTTTAAAAAGGAAGGAATTTTAAGTAGTTTAGAAAGTTTTTAGTCAGACGTAAGGGTTTTCAAGTAGTACAAGTAATTTTAAGATAAGAATTGGGGGAAATAAGTAAGTAAGTAAGTTTAAAAAGAAAGGAATTTATGAAAGAATTTTAAGTAGTTTAGAAAGTTTTTAGTCAAACGTAAATAATTTCAAGTGATACGGAACATTTGAAATCAGACATGGGGGTTTTCAAGTAGTACAAGTAATTTTAAGATAACAATTGGGGAGAATCAAGTAGTAAGGGTAATTTTTAGTCATCCCTGTATTTTGCTTAAAAGTATGAATGAATTTAAATCGTATGTTAAAGTTGTCACGTAATTAAATTCAATTTAAATCAGTGAAAAGGAATTCTAGGTGGTATAGGATATTTTAAGTCAGACATAAGAGTTTTCAAGTAGTGGAAGTAATTTTAAAGCAAAAACAAAAATTTTTGGGCAAACAAGTAGTAAACATCATTTTATGTCAGACATTAGGAGTATCAAGTTTTTTAATCCATTTCTAGAAAGATTATCAAGTAGAGTAAGCAATTTTGGAAAGGAAAGAATTCATAAAGGTAGTTTCAAGTAATTTAGGTAGGTTTTGGTTAGAATTAAATAATTTCAAGTGATATAGAATATTCGAAAAGTACAATAAATGTAAAATTCGTTTACAAAATCCAATTAGTTTTCATCGTTTGGCAGATTATTCAAAGTAAATCGTTTTCTCGTCAAATGTAAAATACGATCTCCTTCAATGCAAGAAACAAGGATTAACGCAAATTTTTTGTGGTACATGTTTTCTGCCTCTGATATTAAATTATTCCATAATGAAGTAAAAGGCCTCTGATACTTTTATGAATAAATCCTACTTCAAAGAACTTGGTCAATGAATTATTTATGAAGAGGGAGTAAACGTGAATTTTTCTCGAAAAGATGAAATGTTGATTCAGAAATGATGGTTCGTTTACCTTTTAACATCTCCCCTTTAGTGATTCTACAAAAAACATTTACAGATGGATGAATCTAGTGATGCGTTATTTTTAAATACATCACTCACCAATCTTACTGAATAACAATTTTTACAACAATCTAGGATAACATTAAAGTCTAAATTAACATTATCATTTTTATTTAGATCCTTTTTTTTTTGGTTTTAAAAATTAAAAGAACGGCAAAGACAATTATAAATTATAAAGTTTGAATGGAATTTAAGTAGATATAGTCTGTTTACGTCAGACGCGATTCTATAAATAGTTTTTAGTCGATATAAGCACAATATGTATCAATTATTGGCTGCGTTTCTTTAATTACACGATTTGTAAAATTGTTTCCGATATATAATACCTACACGGCTATTGAAGTTTAATCGATTGAAGGAAATTGATTTCCCCGGGCTTTATTGAAGCAATTTTTACCACTTAACCTGATTTTTTTCCAGGGAGAAAAATAAATTTAAGAACGAGAATATAGGAAGTAACTTTTATTATTGATGCATTTTGGGACGAGTTTCGTATTGAAAATAGATTATTGGCTGGGGTATAGACTCTAGAGTGTAAATTCAACGTCAGAATTCCCTACGATTGTAAATGATCGATTTATGCTCAGGAACCAAGAGTCTCAGATCAGTATTAAAAATTCATAGCATTCCAACACGTCCCTCTTGACATATTCCACCAACGCTTTTAGTGCAACTATGTATATACTATGTATATTTCATACATTGAGTGATATCTAGGCAGTTAGATTGTGTCGACATTTTCCATTAGCACCTGATGACTGCATTTAGAAATTAAACCTCTTTTATATATGACACTAGCAATTGTGATTTTTATTATAATTTTTTTCACACCTTTTGTTAGTAGAAAAAAATGAGTTTTATAAAATTCCTTAAAATGCCTTTCTTCTGACTTTATTATCCTTAAAAATTTGATGAAATTCCTTTCAATTTCGTAAGTTCACTTGATATTTCTTAAAATTAGTTAAAATTACTCAAAATTTCATAAAGACTTATTAAATCTCTTAAAATTTCTGAAAATCCACTAAAATTTTGTAAAATCTTTTGGATTCAGTTAAGGTTTAATTTAAATTTAAAGAGACTTTTGTGAAATTTCATTGAATTTTTCGATAATTTTAAGTAATTCAGAGATTTTAATTTTTGACATACATATAAAAATTTGTAATTCTTAGTCTAATTTTAGAAATCTAAATAAATTTGTAAAATCCTTTTTAATTCCTTTAAGTTATTCAACGTCCCCTTAAATCCCATTAAAACTCTCAAAATATCTAAAAATTCCATGAAATCTCGCTATAAATACTTTCAATTACCTGACAATACACTGAAAACTCTTTATTATATTTTTAGATTCTTTAACTTTCTTTATATTCTATAAAACTCCAATAACTGATAATCCATTAAAATTTCTGAAAATCAGAATAAATTTCATAAAATTCTTTGAAATACCGTTAAATCCTTTAAAATTTCTAAAACTCAAATTACTTAAAATTCTACTAAATACTGTGAAATCCCTGAAAATTCCTGAAAATCCCATGAAATTTCACAAAATTCCTTTAAATTACGTAAAATTACTTGATCTTCCTAAATTATTTAAAATGCCAATGACACTTCATTAAATACTTCAAAATTTCTGAAAGTTTAATTAAATCTCGCCAAAACACATTTAAATTGCTTAATATTCTATAAAATCTCAATCACTGGTAAAATCCCTATAAATTTCTGAAAATCGCAATAATAAAATTCCTTGAAATACTGTAAAATTAATTGTTATTAACTATATACAATAATATTATTCAGTCATATCGCAAATTCGATGGTACCAATGTTGCACGTACTGCAATCAAAACGACCTTCTCGCGTAAACTGAAACTTTAGTGTAGAGTCCTACTTACTATCTTGATTCGTAAGGGAAACTATAGAAATCAAAATTTAGCCTTAGGGTTGTAGCAAGATTCAGTTCGAGGGTTATACTGACTATTGACTAACTCGAGGGAGCTGCCCTAACATTTCATAAGTTACGAAATACTAAAGGTCATGGGAAATGGTTATTCGAGGGTCTTTTGTGTGTTCGCAAACGATTGGGGCACGATCAGTTTTTCATCTCTTATTCAACATAAATTATACTATTGGCACCCTGGAAAATCTTATTTTCGTCCCAGCCTACTGGAATTTTATTGGTAGAATACAAATCCTTCACTCGAAGGCTTGGATGTTATCGATAAAAAAAATGGTTATAAAATATTAGATACTTTAATGGCAGAATTCGATATCTACTCTCGTTTCCCATTTTTATGGTCCATTTGCAACCATAAATTATAAAGCACAAAATATGATATTTAACTATTTGGAGAATGAAATATATAGGTACAATATATATATAAAGAGAGAGAGAGAGAGAGAGAGCGAGAGAGAGAGAGAGAGAGTTGCTACGAAAGGGAATTCATATTGACTTGAGGGAATTTTATATTGACTAGAAGAGCCTGAAAGCTTGAGGAATTTCAAGCTATTTCTGGAATTCCAATAATTTCAAGATTTATAAAGTTGAATGATTTATTATTGCCAGGGCTTTTAAATAAAAGGTTCTCGAATTCCGACGAATTAGAGAATTAAATTGTAGATCTGGAAGTTTCAAGTCCATATTAAGATTCATTCAGTTTAATTTTATAATCCGAAAATTTTCGTCTTTTCTAGATAATAATTTAAAAATTTTATATTTCTTCCAAATTAAGATCATTAAAAGAATTTTTTTCAAATTAAGAGTTCCATAAAGGTTGAATAATTCTAAATTTTAAAACCTTCATATTTGGAAGTGTTCCAAACTCAAGAATTTTCAATTCAGGTCAAATCAGAAAATTTTAAATTGATATCTACTTTTTAACTGTTTTTAGTTAACATATATTTTTTTTAATTTTGCAATTTTAGAATTGGGAGAGGAATCGTTCATACAATTGCGTCTGAAATAAAAAAGCTTGATTACATTAATATAATATTAGATATTTCGAGTAGTACACGGCATTTAAAGTCAGCCACAAGGGGAATCAACAATTTTGTAAATTTTAAGTAGTATAAGTCACTTTAAGTCAGTCATAGGGAATATAAAGTAGTATGCAGAAATTTCAAGCCAGCCACATGAAATTAGAAGGAGTATAAGCCATTAAGTCAGCCATGCGGATGGCAAATAGTATAGGACATAGTCATTGGGGAAATAAGTAGTAAAAATTATTTTATGTCAGCCAAGTTGGATATTCAAGTAAATTAGTCAATTTAAATACGAAATGCAAGTTGTCAGGTAGTATAATTTTAATTTTCTTAAGTGAATTATTTATTGAGTAGTATAAGTCATTGCTAGTCAGACTGACAAGCAATCTAGTATTATGTAACCCATCTTAAAAAAGTGATGTTACCATATACCAAACGTATTATTGTCGAAAATCCGATTGATTTGGAAATTTCGCAAATTTTATGAATATATAACGAATTCCGCAAAATATCCTGAAATCCTTTCAAATTCTACGAAATCTATAAAAACCATTTCAATTCTCTTAAAATCATTTAAAAGTCGTGAAAATTCCCTAAAATACGTTAAAATCTCTTAAAATCCTTGAAATTTCACGAAAAAAAATTTGAAAACCCTTAAAACCCTAGGAAATGTTAAAAATTTCTTAAAATTTCTATAAATTGAAAATCCATTAAAATCCTCTAAAATTCATTAAAAAATTATTTAACATTTCATGAATTTCGTTAAAATTCTGCAAAATATCCTGAAATCCTTTCAAATTCTACGAAATCTATAAAAACCATTTCAATTCTCTTAAAATCATTTAAAAGTCGTGAAAATTCCCTAAAATACGTTAAAATCTCTTAAAATCCTTGAAATTTCA
Organism: Synergus japonicus; assembly: GCA_900474275.1. NCBI lineage: Eukaryota > Metazoa > Arthropoda > Insecta > Hymenoptera > Cynipidae > Synergus > Synergus japonicus. The sequence goes on from UCOH01007581.1 coordinate 11,868, forward strand.
CGAAAAAAAATTTGAAAACCCTTAAAACCCTAGGAAATGTTAAAAATTTCTTAAAATTTCTATAAATTGAAAATCCATTAAAATCCTCTAAAATTCATTAAAAAATTATTTAACATTTCATGAATTTCGTTAAAATTCTGCAAAATATCCTGAAATCCTTTCAAATTCTACGAAATCTATAAAAACCATTTCAATTCTCTTAAAATCATTTAAAAGTCGTGAAAATTCCCTAAAATACGTTAAAATCTCTTAAAATCCTTGAAATTTCACGAAAAAAAATTTGAAAACCCTTAAAACCCTAGGAAATGTTAAAAATTTCTTAAAATTTCTATAAATTGAAAATCCATTAAAATCCTCTAAAATTCATTAAAAAATTATTTAACATTTCATGAATTTCGTTAAAATTCTGCAAAATATCCTGAAATCCTTTCAAATTCTACGAAATATTTGAAAAAAATCTTTAAAACTTCGTAAAAATCACTTGAAAATTATCTAAATTTTTATAAAAATCACAAAAATCTCTTAAATTCTCTTGAAATGGCCTAAATCCCTTAAAATTTCATGAAAACCTTAAAAATTCATAAAATCTTTTAAAAATCATAAAAACCCCTTGAATTTTCTTAAAATCATTTAAAAGTCGTCTAAATTTCTTACAATCCGTCAAAATCTCTTCAGATTCCTTGAAATTCCACGAAAAAATGTTAAAACCCTTAAAACCTTAGGAACTGTTTTTAATCTCTTAAAATGTCACCAAAAAAACATACCAAATCCCTAAAAATTCATTGAAATAGCTTAAAACTTTTACAAATTCAAAATTCATTAAAATCCTTTTAAATTCATTTTAAAAATCACTCAAAATTTCATGAATTTCTTTAAAATTCCACAAAATATTCTGAAATCCTTTCAAATTCTTTGAAATCTTTAAAAAAAAATCCTAAAAATCTTTTGAATTCGCTTAAAATCATTTCAAAATCGCGAAAATTCCCTACAATACCTTAAAATCCTTGAAATTCCACGAAAAAAAAATTTGAAAACCCTTAAAACCCTAGAAAATGTTTAAAATCTCTTAAAATTCCACACACAAAACCTACCAAATCCCTTAAAATTCATTACTAGTACTAGAGAAATAGTTATGTATATAATGTATAAAAAAAAACTAGAAGCTAAGCTTATCACAGAGTTGTTTATAATCAGACTGATGAAAATGTAAATCGCGAAAATTGGCGCAAATGGCAGGCGCATGAATTGAAATCAAGAATGGTAATGTGGCTATAAAAACATATCGACACTATTCCCAGCCTTGATCTCTGTCTACCTGTTCTTTTATTAGATTAATTAATTAATTAATTAATCGAGCCAGATGTGCGCGATTCACTTGCAATAAAACTTGTGTGCAACGATACATGGCTAAAAATAGGCTCTGTTATTTCAGGGTGTGCGGGGCATGGTGTAATCAATATCTAGACGCCCTCTTTCGTCCCTCACTTGGTGCCAATATAAGCGCCGTTATAGGGCCGCGAGCTTAACTGCTCTTGCCGTGCATAAGAGACACAAGCCCCCCGGCTTTCATTTTGCGATTAGGCCGGATTAGCGATGTGAGAATTTCTCTGAACAAGAAAAAAAAAAGGAGAATAAAGGAACAGTAGAAAATATTCGAGTAGTGATGTATGACGGGCTACATTCATCAAGTGGGAAATTCCGGAAAAATGAAAGAGCTTCCTAGATCCACAAAAGAAGCTTTGATGTAGCAAAGTACTCCAAGTTTAACTTCTCCTTTCTCTTGCCTGAGCTCCGCTCTGAACTCGAGGCACGGGTGAAAATGTTCAAATTATCGACACTTTCAACCGGTTATTATCAGCAAAATAGTGAGAAGCTCAATTTTTGTCTGTCGGGGTTGCCAGGAAATTTTTCTGTCTACTTAGATTTTTCAGTGCAAGCTTTTTAATTGAGAGCATCAATTTTCATTACACATTTTTCTATTACACTTATACATTTTTATTAAAAGGCGCGCTACGCACACGATTATTTATTTATGCTTTCTTACAACTTCAAGTCATTAAAAAATCAATGAAATTTTGTTGATTCGAATTTAGAGACTAGGTTTGAAACAACCATGTATCCGAGATTTTAAAAATATTTGGGGAATTTTAAGGATTTCATGAAATTTTAAAGAATTTTAGCCTATTTCAAGAGAATTTAAGAGATTTTTTACGAGTTTTATAAAAATTTAGACCATTTTCAAATGATTTTTACGAAGCTCTAAATATCTTTAGGATTTTTTAAAGATTTCGTTGATTTTGAAAGGATTTCAGGATATTTCGCAGAAGTTTAACTAAATTCATGAAATTTTAAGAGAATCTTTAATGATTTCTGGATGTTTTCAGAAATTTTAAGGGATTTTAAAAGAAGTGAAGAGGTTTTTATAATTTTAAAAATATTTTATGGAATGTTTAAGAATTTTGTGAAATTTTAAGAGATTTCTGTAATAATTTTAAGGGATTTTATGATTTTTAGAGATTTTATATAGAATTTTAAGGATTTCTTGGAATTTCTAATAATTTTAATAGATTTTAAAGGACTTCTAGGGACTTTAAATGTTATCTTAAAATTTAAAGAATTTCAAGCAGTTTCTAAGAATTTTAAGAAGTTTCTAGGAATTTTAAGGTAATTTTATTGAAGGATTTCAAAATGATTCATATATGATTTTAAACAGAATTTGTAGAATTTTTAAGGATTTCGTGGAATTTGAAAAGATTTTTCAAGATTTTAAGTGATTTTAAATATTATGAAATTACAAAAGATTTTTATAAATTTTTAGAGATTTTTGCAAATATCAACTTGGATTTCAAGAGAATTATGATTTTAATCGTTTTTGACGATTTTTAAGGGATTGCAAAAGATTTTTGAGAGTTCTAAGAACGAATTTTAAGGTATTTCGAAGGTTTTCTTAATTATTGATCGATTAATCTTCGAGGACTGTGAATTATAAATTCAGCGAAAGGTGTTTTTTAAACTAATTTTCTTCACGAAGGCAAAGATCTCTGAGAAAAATAGTTTAATCCGTTTGAAAGGCAACTTCCCTTCTTATAACAAGATTAAGAAAAATTAAACCAATTAAGTCGATTAATTAAGTGATTAAGTGCAGCTAAGCATTAAATAGTATTATGTATTATATATTCTGTATTTCTAACACGATTGGTGTAAATTTATGAGAAAGTTAATTTAAAAACTAGTGGTAGAATTTCCTGCTTTCAATTTAAAAAAAATATATATATATATATATATATATAAGAATTTATTATAAATTATATAAAAATTTAATAAATTATAAACGAATTTAATAAATTACATTAAAGCACTTTTTTTTTCATTTTTAAAGTAAATTTGCTGAGGAAGCACTGAATGAAATTAATTATATTTGTTGAAATGAATATTCGCTTTAAGCAAAACAAACTGGCAGTGTTAGGGAAGTGTCGGCGCAATTAATGCGTAATTAGAGTATAATTTGTCAACTTCACCTAAACGGATGGAAGGGGTGGTAACAAATTATTCTCCAAGTGGTGGTGATCTGTTTCATCGAAATGGATATAACTGACAATGAAAATTAGTGTTAAACGACAGCAAACAAAAGCTTTATGGCTTTATAGGTCATTTCGGAAGTTGGTACAACTTCAACTACCCCCTCAACAAATACGTATATAATTCTCCGTTATCGTATTAATTAAATGGCTCGGCGAGCTGATCGATACAGCAAAGTAATAAGTATTTATGTCTAAGGTTGGGAATTAATTCGGTTAAGCTTTTCCAGATTTAGTATAATAGCAATTATGAAATTACTTTATCACAAGTCTGTCGCAAATATCTAATAGATTACATTCAGGTTTCTTTAAAACATTTTATACACTAAAGTAAAATATTATTTTTAATGTCTGTTTTTATTAAATTTCTTTAATTTTTATGGTAAATTAATTTTACTAAATGGCTTGAAACTGAAAGAAAAAAAAACTAATGGTGAAAAAAAAATTTCACGAAAACCTCTTAAAAATCCCTTAAAAATCCCTTAAACGTCTACGAAAATAATTAAAATCTTGAATCTTTAAATCCAAGTTAAAATTATCAAAAATTCCATAAAATACTTTTAAAATTATTAAAATCTCTTAAAACACTCACAAATTTTTTGAAAGCACTTAAAATGTTTTGAATTCTATTAAAATTCCTCGAAATTTCAAGAAAACATGAGAAATTATTAGAAAAAATTAAAAAAAACATTAGAAAACATTGGCAAAATTTCACAATACTTAAAATCCCTTAAAATTCCTTAGCTTTAAACAATCTCTTAAAATTTCATGAATTTCGTTGAAATTCCGCGAAATATCTTGAAATCCTATCAAATTCTACATAATCTTTAAAAAATCCTAAAAATCTTTAGAACTTCGTAAAAATCATTTGAAAATGGTCCAAATTTTTATAAAACTCGTAAAAATCTCTTACATTCTCTTGAAATGGGCTAAAATTCCTTAAAATTTCATGAAATCCTTAAAAATCCACAAAATCGTAAAAATGCCTTAAATTCTCTTAAAATCATTCAAAAGTCGTTAAAACACCTTAAATTACGTCAAAACCTCTTAAGATTCCTTAAAATTCCACGAAAAATTTGCAAAACCCTAGGAACTGTTTAAAATCTTTTAAAATTTCCCCAAAAAAAAAAACTACCAAATCCCTTAAAATTTCTACAAATTGAAAATTCATTAAAATCCTTTAAAAATCACTTAAAAAGTTCATGAATGTCGTTAAAATTCCGCAAAATATCCTAAAATCCTTGCGAATTCTACGACATCTTTAAAAAATCTTTTAATTTCGTAAAAATCACTTGAGAATTGCTCTCAAAATTGGAATTAGCGAAATTTGATTGGGTTTTGAATGCCTTGTAGTTATAGAACATAAAATAAATAATTCTTTTTAAAAAGCTATTATTTTACCAAGTAGTGCAAGTAATTTGAGGCGAACATGTATATTTTTAAGTAGTATTAAGTCACTTTTAGTCATAAAGGAAAGAACTTGATACTAAAAACCTAAACGTTATCATTTTTGCTAAAATTTCATACGTATTCATTTACAACTAAGAATGAGTAACGGTGTAAATAAGACAAACAACTTGACCCAGTACGATAATATCGATTATTCTTGTTCGAAGGTTTTGTTTCGAAAAACGAGAGGAAAAAGCTGCGAAAAAGCTCGTGAAAATACCGAGACTGGTTTTCTCTCGTCTGACAGAAGGAAAACTTTATCGTAATCGGAGAAGTTAACGAGGCACATTCTAAGAGGCTCGCTCAGAATAATATTCGGGAAAACGAGTGAATTAGAGGTAGGATCAGTATTACGAAGAATTTCCAGGAATATCAGCTTGAAAAGTGTTAAGCATTTCTCCTTGTACTTGAACCTGTTGTTCTCGCTTTTTTTTCCTTTTGAGGAAGAGAGTTGTGTAAATCCCGGCCATCATCTTGCCGCACATAAATCAAGGATGAGTCAGGGGTGAAATTAATAGGGGTGAAGTTTGACGTTAATCCAGCCTGAGACCGACTAAAAGCTGCAAGGGGATAAGTACCAAGACAAGACCCTTGACTGTTGGACATTCAAGATTCTGAAGAGATTTTCCGAATGAAATACAAAATCAAAATTATGAGACTTCGGAATTCATTATGAGATAAATGTTCAATTTTAGTAACGCAATAACTTCTTTTATATATATATATATATAGCTTTCTTGAATAGAATTCTTTCTAGTTTTTGGAGAAACTAGATGTCTTCTTGTTTCAACTCTTAATTTTATTTTCCAAGTTGGGAAGCTTTTAGAAAAATAGTAAAGCGGTAGTTGAAAATAGAAAAAGTTCTAGAAAGAAACTAGAAAGTTTCAACTTTAGAATGAGCTCATTCGAAGTGTGATATCGTGTTATAAAATTAATGGGTTCCTTTCCAGTATCGCTCATGAGGTAACCAATTTCACAATCTCAGCTCTTAGATAAAATTCCTTTTCAGAAAATAAGATCCATTTTTGGAAAGTCAAAAGTAAATATTTTAAAAACTAAGTAGTTTAAAGAGATTCGAAATAAATTTCCAGTAGTATAGAAAGTTTATAGTCAGACGGGAGGAGATCCAGTAGTATAGTTCATTTTAGGTCAGACACACGAGAATCTAAGTAGTAAAGGTCGTTTTAAGTCAGCCATGTGGTTTATTAATTCAATTTAATTCAGAGACTCACTTTTAATCAAAGAGGGAAATTTATATAGAGTATAAATGAAATTAAATAATAAATTTTAATACATAAATCTCAAAAGAAAAATTCCATTTGTAAAAAATGCAGAGAAATTTAATATTTTCCGTTTTATACAAAATATTTTCCTCTAAAAGGATCGAGTCCATTATAATATAGCGGTCAGTGGGCAGAAAAACATTTTAACGTGTATGCAATTTCAATGAAAAGCATTAGGTTTGATATCTGAAATCAGAGGAGAAGAAATTCCTTTATATTGATATTTCGCTCGGCAGAAGTTATGCGCGAGAGGCGAGTATAACGTTGGAAGTTATCAGGGTAATAACCATGCACTACAACTACTACGAGGGAATATTATAGCCATCTGCTGCCAGATATCTCGGATCTACAGAGATCTCTGGATTTCCTATGAATGATATGGCTCTATTCTGTCAGAGTTTCGCCCACGATTTTATGTCCATGTAAACTTTGTATCCCACACCAATCTAAACAAATTAAATCCGATTTTTATAACGTTATAACGAAATAAAATTTCATCTTCCGTAAAAGCAAGCATAATAAAAATATATCTGACTAAAGCTGCTTACAGGATTTACTCTAACATTGGTGAAATGTAAGAATAATAAAAATTACAGTCGTTAAAGTCGTCTTGGTCTGTTTTATCCCAGTTTTATCGTTGGTTTAATGTTTTATGATTAAACCTCTTCGAATCACCGATTAAAATTTCTCTATCGCTTTTCATAGTTTATTGAGTTAAGCAGAGGTGCTTTGGTAAGATTTTTTTTTAAAGTAGCCACAAGATTCAATTTTTTCATTTCCCTGACTTTTTCCTGACTTTCAGGCGAATTTCCCTGACAGAGAAGTATTAAAAATGCGAACAAATTTTCAGTAAAAATTAAAGATGTTTTGAGGAATTGAAAAAGATTACATAGAATAATTTAAGAGGGATTTCAATAAGTTTCCAATAATTTTAAGATATTTTAAAATTAAAAATTACTTTACAACACTTAAAATTCGTCAAAATCTCTCAAATTTACGACAACCTTGGAAATCTCTCAAAATTCATTGAAATTTCTTGAAATTCCTAGACATATCTTAAAATTCGACGAAATCCCTTGAAATTTTTGAATGTTTCATGAATTTTAACGTGGATTTCAAAAGATTTTGAAAACTTTTGTGGAATTGTACTCAAAATCATTTTAAATCCTTTTAATTTCTCAAAAAACTGCAAAATCTTTTAAAATACCTAAAAATCTCTTTAAATTTCCTACAATCCTTCAAAATCTCTTAAAATGCGTCAAAATCTTTTTAAATTATTGGAAACTACTGAAATCCCTTAAAATGCGCTGAAATCTTTTAAAATTCCTAGAAACATCTTTAAATTCCTTAAAATTTCAAAAAATTTTTTTACGAATCATAAAAATTTCGTGAAATCCTTTAAAATTCAATAAAGAACTTCGAAATTCCCTAAAATAAATTAAAACCTCTAAAATACTTGGAAACAACAACAACAACCCCACAAAATCCTTAAAAAATCAAAAACAATGTATGAAATTTATTTTTACTTCCACGAGAGATATTTAAATTCCTTAAATTAATTTTTAAAATTTCAAAATTGCTTTACATTTTTTATAAGCTTCTTAAAATTCTTGAAAAGCTCTTGAAATTTCATGAAATGCTACAAAATCTTTATAAATCATAAAAATCTTGTGAGATTATTTAAAATTTCAATCAAATCACTTAAAATCACTTTAAAAAAATCAAAACTTCTTAAAATTCTTACAAACCTTTTAAAATTCTTTAAAATTCCACGAGATCTTAAGCGTTTCTTAAAACCCTTTATTTTTCGATGAAAAACTTTTATATCCTTTAAAATTCGTAAAAATCTCTTAAAATTAGGTAAAATTCCACAAAGTCTTTTAAAAATTGAGTGTCCCCATGCAAGAACAAGACATAGATTTTTCTAGCCCGCTGGCGTTGGCCCCTGACGACTAAAAATCGAAATACGAAATTTTGAATTTTAAAACATAGATTATTGTAGATAATTATATTCCGCATCTTTTTTTCCTTTGCAAAAAGATCATAACTTTTTTAGATTTTTCAAAAATTGCAAAAAACTCTTTTTTTTGAAAGTCAATTTTTAATCCGATTTTTGTCTTCAACTCGTGTTCAAATCCACAGTTTTCGGAATTTATTCATAAAATTTGTAGGAAGCATTCCTTATAGTGTTGTTGTTATGACGGTTAGCGATAAAAATTTTCAACTTTATTCATAACAATATAAAAAATTATTTTCTAGGCTATTTCATAATTCGTTCCACAAAACGTTTG
>UCOH01007582.1:0-42734 GCA_900474275.1 Synergus japonicus
AAAAGACATTTAAAGTCAGCCGCAAGAGATTTTAAGTAGTACAAACTATTTCCCTCCACGCATTAACAGATTTAAGTAGTATAAGTAATTTGTAATCATCCAAAAGTAATCCGAAGTAGAAAAATAGATTTCAACCCCGCCAGAGAATGACTGAAGTAGTAAGTCATTGATAGCCACATAAAATAAATTTCAAGTAGTATAAGTAGAAAAAGACATTTAAAGTCAGCCGCAAGAGATTTTAAGTAGTACAAACTATTTCCCTCCACGCATTAACAGATTTAAGTAGTATAAGTAATTTGTAATCATCCAAAAGTAATCCGAAGTAGAAAAATAGATTTCAACCCCGCCAGAGAATGACTGAAGTAGTAAGTCATTGATAGCCACATAAAATAAATTTCAAGTAGTATAAGTAGAAAAAGACATTTAAAGTCAGCCGCAAGAGATTTTAAGTAGTACAAACTATTTCCCTCCACGCATTAACAGATTTAAGTAGTATAAGTAATTTGTAATCATCCAAAAGTAATCCGAAGTAGAAAAATAGATTTCAACCCCGCCAGAGAATGACTGAAGTAGTAAGTCATTGATAGCCACATAAAATAAATTTCAAGTAGTATAAGTAGAAAAAGACATTTAAAGTCAGCCGCAAGAGATTTTAAGTAGTACAAACTATTTCCCTCCACGCATTAACAGATTTAAGTAGTATAAGTAATTTGTAATCATCCAAAAGTAATCCGAAGTAGAAAAATAGATTTCAACCCCGCCAGAGAATGACTGAAGTAGTAAGTCATTGATAGCCACATAAAATAAATTTCAAGTAGTATAAGTAGAAAAAGACATTTAAAGTCAGCCGCAAGAGATTTTAAGTAGTACAAACTATTTCCCTCCACGCATTAACAGATTTAAGTAGTATAAGTAATTTGTAATCATCCAAAAGTAATCCGAAGTAGAAAAATAGATTTCAACCCCGCCAGAGAATGACTGAAGTAGTAAGTCATTGATAGCCACATAAAATAAATTTCAAGTAGTATAAGTAGAAAAAGACATTTAAAGTCAGCCGCAAGAGATTTTAAGTAGTACAAACTATTTCCCTCCACGCATTAACAGATTTAAGTAGTATAAGTAATTTGTAATCATCCAAAAGTAATCCGAAGTAGAAAAATAGATTTCAACCCCGCCAGAGAATGACTGAAGTAGTAAGTCATTGATAGCCACATAAAATAAATTTCAAGTAGTATAAGTAGAAAAAGACATTTAAAGTCAGCCGCAAGAGATTTTAAGTAGTACAAACTATTTCCCTCCACGCATTAACAGATTTAAGTAGTATAAGTAATTTGTAATCATCCAAAAGTAATCCGAAGTAGAAAAATAGATTTCAACCCCGCCAGAGAATGACTGAAGTAGTAAGTCATTGATAGCCACATAAAATAAATTTCAAGTAGTATAAGTAGAAAAAGACATTTAAAGTCAGCCGCAAGAGATTTTAAGTAGTACAAACTATTTCCCTCCACGCATTAACAGATTTAAGTAGTATAAGTAATTTGTAATCATCCAAAAGTAATCCGAAGTAGAAAAATAGATTTCAACCCCGCCAGAGAATGACTGAAGTAGTAAGTCATTGATAGCCACATAAAATAAATTTCAAGTAGTATAAGTAGAAAAAGACATTTAAAGTCAGCCGCAAGAGATTTTAAGTAGTACAAACTATTTCCCTCCACGCATTAACAGATTTAAGTAGTATAAGTAATTTGTAATCATCCAAAAGTAATCCGAAGTAGAAAAATAGATTTCAACCCCGCCAGAGAATGACTGAAGTAGTAAGTCATTGATAGCCACATAAAATAAATTTCAAGTAGTATAAGTAGAAAAAGACATTTAAAGTCAGCCGCAAGAGATTTTAAGTAGTACAAATTATTTCCCTCTACACATAAACTGATTTAAGTAGTATAAGTAATTTTTAATTAGCCGTAAGTATTCCAAAGTAGAAAAATGCATTTCAATCAGGCCAGAGTAGTTGCAGTAGTAAAAGTCAATGATACTCAGACACAATAAATTTCAAGTAGTATAAACCATCTTTTTGTCAAACATAAACTGTGTATTAGTCGCAGGGTGATTAAAGTAGTAAAATTCTGAATATATCTATGTATAGATTTATTTATTTATAGATTTATCAGTAAAATTTACTAGTGCAAATAGAAATTTGAATTTTGAATCACAGAACCTTAAATTCAACACGAAATCAAGTTTCTGAAGCAATTGATGAGTATAATTATTCACCTGTTAGTTAGTTGCAACAGTTAGCTATAAGTTATTCAGTCCATTGACCCTATGTCGAGCCTCCGTCATGATTTTAAGTTTCCAGTCTGTGAACAGGCCGTACGTATGCCAAGTAGTCCAAAACTTGAATTAGTTTCTCTTCACTTTGAAATTTCCTATAAACTCAAGTCGTACCAAATGGTCTCGCTGTTTCATACTGAATTTACGACTTCAAGTCAGGTGCGCCGAATTGTCCATATCCCTCCATCAAATTATAGTTCCCATAGTTTAAAATTTCATATGAATTGAAATCCAAATTGAGTGTTTAGTACTCCTTCAGTTTAATTCATGAGTCAATCAATCAGAAATCGATCTCCAGTATTCCATAAAGGTGGCTTTGATTTCATTTCTTATAAGTTTCTTGTGAGAAAATTTAAAAGGAATATTCGAGCAGAGAGAGAATTCATATTTTCTAGGTGTTCCATCAATTGGATTTAATATTTCTCCTGCTTTCGAAGCATTGTTTTGTGATGCAAGAAACATCAGGAGAAAGAACAATTTATGACGTTCGAAACAACGCAAGTGATCGATCATTCAAAGTAGATGATTTATAACCGAAATGAAGTAGACACGTTCTAACGCTGATTGATGCCTTTAAGGAAAAATTCTACTCAAATCAGAATGATATAAAACTTCCCAGCCACCTGTATTGAAATAGTAAGTTTGTACGGTAATTTTTATTTTTTAAATTAACAATATATAAGCTACTATAAGGAAACAAAGTGAGATCTTCTCAGTAACAATTTTGGTCTTGAATTTTAATTAAACTGCAAGTAGAAACCCATTTTCTCATCGAAAGAAGAGCATTTATAGATTATATCCCTTGTTCAAGTTCCACATTTTCTGCACCATTCATACCCTCAATGAGACTATTAGCAGCATTTACTCCGCATTTATATGCAAGGAATTTTTTACCCTTCTTTTGGATCTGCATAAATACGGTTGGCTGAAGTTTCCATGGAATTCTGAATATTTCAAGAGCTTTCATTAAGTCACGAAGAACAATGAAGAATAAGGGTGTAAGAAACAGAATGACTTTGTAACTCGTATAATGAAGAACACGATAATTATTTTACTGATAAAGACATTTCTATCAACCGCTTTGCAGAATTCTCTCTGTTACACATAGACATTTTCATTTACCACTGATAAACCAGATAAACTAAATGCAAACTAAATGATGAAAATAAATATTTGAACTTTCTTAATTGAAAACAATTTTTAATTAGATTTAATGGATATTAAATTGTTTATGTTTCCTTGAGAAGATTTGAGTCGGGATTTGCTAATTATAAAAAACTCTTGGGGATTGAAGAAGTGGCCTAGATTGTCGAGATTTCCCGGGGAAGTTAAATAACTCGAGTTGCGGAATTGAAGTTTGAGTAAGACGCCTTGAAAGGCAAATTAACATTCATTTCTTATCAGGTTGAAGATTCATTTTTAATTTCCCGCCGGAGTATCACTCAAACTTTGTTTGAAAGAGGCCAGATTTCTAACTCGTTCGCGATCAGACGACACTGGAAAATCCCTTGGTTTTCACTCCTGGGGGAAATTCTGATCCCTTAACGATTCATAAGAAAAGAAAGATGGTAAAATTTTATAGCAGTTGAACAAACTATACGCCGCTTTTCCACTATAATGGACAGCTCTCGACACGGTAAGCGTAATTAGCAACGCTAATTACGATATACATTGTTAGTCAGTAATAAGGCATCAAATTTTCACAACGCTAAGGTTGGCTTAGCTAACTGTCGGATTAACGTAACTGTGGAATTAACTTTAGGAGTAATTAGAGGCTGAATTATTAGTAAAGTAATTTCCTTTTAGACTAATGAATTATTGAAGAGTGTAAAATAGAATTTTCCATGAAAAATTAAAAATTTCCTGGATGAATAATTAAATTCGCTTAAGGTAGTTTAATTATTAAGACAGATTTACTTCGATGATGCTCATTTATTCATAAGGGAAAAAATTCGGCGGATAAAAAACTTTGTGTTTGCTTCATAATAACTTGCGTAGTAGAATTTTGTATTAAAATTTTAAAACTTCAAAACCTTTACTAACTTAATTTGAAATTCGTCTATATAAGCATAAAACTTGTAATTAGAAAACCACAAAAACCTTTAAATAATAATGCGGGAAATTTTCTATTAAATGATTAGTGACTGAAGTAGATTAAAATGAAGGTGGGTCGATATTTAATCACAAAATTGAATCTGGATATTCAGAACGATTTTCACTGAAGGTATAGTATGGAGTGTAATTACATACTCAAATTTAATCGCGATTTTCTTCGAGTGAAAATTCTGGAAGTTGGGTGGAAAGTACAGCATTAATTTCTGTAGGGAATACTATTTTCACATAATTTTCCGACGGACCTGACTCAGCTTGACGTGAAAATCGCATTTATTTATGGAAAGAGAGCAAAGGATATGCGAGTAAATGAGAAATTCAAGAGCTTTATTTGAATTCTGATAAAGAAAATGGAGCTCCATTGTCTGTAGTTGTAAGAATGCAATTTAATTACAATTGCGAAGTCCAAGATTTTATAATATAAAATATATTATATGTTTATATTATATATATTTTATAATTTTATAATCTGGCATAAAATTTGCCAGGCCACGTTTGGATTGGTCCCGGATGTCTAGAAATTCGATTTTCAAAAAAAAATTATTTATCCATATTATTTACCCGCAAGCATGGCTTAAAAAATTTTTAATTTTGTAAATGTAGACAAAATGAGGAAGTTATTGTTTATGTAGCTTTTTATATTACACTAACATTAATAATAATAAAAAACCTTATATTAAAGTTTTTAATCTTTTATTCTAAAAGAGTAAATTAAATTATTATAAAGGCTAAATTAAAAAAATGGTGTCAAGAGATAAGTAATGGCTAATGAAATTATAAAATAAAGTATCTTCTTATTTATTAAGATGGTAGTGAAAGGTGTTTTTACGAAAGGAGGGAAGAGAGAAGTGGATGTGCGAGCTTTTTCATTTTTTTTAGATTTTTCTTCTGAGCTGTTGGAGGTTGTCAGCTTGATTACAATATTTTAATGGAAGTTATACTCTGTGTTTCTCTGAGATCCTAGATCGCTTTTCTACTCTCAGCACTCGTGGACTCTTCGACCTGTTGTCGTATATGCCAGCTGCAATATTACGGCGAAATTATGGAAAGAGATGTGCGGCGTTCCAGTAATTCGGAGGAGAACCGAGGAAAAGAATCTTGAACAGCTGCTGGTACAACTAATTATTTTTTATACTTTACATAATTGAAAAATGGCGATTCACACGAAATCCTCCTATCTTAAAAAAGTAGTGTCACGAAATGCCTCGAAAATCTCGCATACATTGTTGTTGCAAACTTGATTGGTTTTTGAATGACTTGAAATTGAAAGAAGAAAAACAAACAAATTGTGCAAAAAAATGTCAGGAAAACCTTCGAAATACGTTAAAATTCGTTAAAATTTCTTGAAACTCCGAAAAACCTTTTCAAATCCCTTAAAAATGCACAAAAACGATTAAAATCATAAATTACTTGAAATCCAAGTTAAAACTCGTAAAAAGCTCTTTAGAACTTAATGCACATGAAATCTTTACGTATTTTAAGAAATTTTAAAGAATTTTAAAAAGATTTTTTAAATCTTAAGAAATTTAGATTTTTTAAAGAATTTTAATGTTTATCATGAAGTTTTAAAGGATTTCATGAGATTTTTTATTGTTTTTTAAAAATTTTGTAAAATTGCAAAAAATTTTTCTATATTTTAAGGGATTTTAAAGTTTTTCGTTACATTATAAAGAATTTTGAGAAACTTGCAAGGAATTTTAAGGAATTATAAATATTTTCGTGGAATTTTAAAGGATTTTAAAAGTTGTAAGAATTTTCAGTAATTTTAAAAGATTTTAAGACGTTTCTATGAATTTAAAGGGATTACAAGAGATATGTATAATATTTAAAAGATTTAGTGGAATTTTAAAGAATTTTAAAAAGCTTGTAAGAATTAAAAAAAATTTTGACTTTTAAAAGTAATTTTAAAGGTTTAAAAGCTTTTCATGGAATTTTAAAGGATTTTAAAAGGTTGTTAGGAATTTTAAGTGATTACAAGAGATTTATATAATATTTAAAAGATTTAGTTGAATTTTAAAAGGACTTCATGAAATTTTAAGAGATTTTTAAGGAAGTTTAGGGAATTCAAAGAATTTTAAGGAATTTTAAAGGATTTCACAAATTTTTTAAGATTTTCTATATTTGATTTTTTAATGACTTGAAATTGTAAGAAAGTAAATAAATAATCGTGCGCGTATAAGCACACCTCTTGGTCTGCTAGTTGATTAAAAAAATGAATATTTCTGTATTCTTTCGAGTAGAAAATCAACAATTGACTATCCCTTCATTAAATGACACTGAATTTTAACCCTTAAATAAATTACTGTCAACCTGCAGGTTCTTTATACAAAATTTGATAAAATTATACTTTAACTTGAAAGATATTTGTAAAATCATGATTAATCTTGAAGGGGAGACTATTTTTGAAAACTGGTCGAGAAAAAGTGAATCGAGTGAAGAGAACAGTCAAGTACTGGAATCGATGAACCCGGAAATTGGGGAGAGCAAGGTCGAGGGATTTTTGAATACAAAGCCCATAAAAGCTTTCGTTTCAGAGCCTCTTTTACCATTATTCGCGGAGCGGAAGCGTCCTTCTCCGGAAGATAAGTGGCCAAGCGAACGTTTATTATTGAACAGAGAGAAAACAAGTGGAATTCTGTCGCAAGCGATTTCCGCTTGGTCAAATCAGGACGAGGAAACAAACCTTGAATCGGTTCCTCACACAAGATGTATCCGGGAAGACCACTTTCTCCCTCAGCGCACGATTCCCGACTCTATCTCACCAACAATTTCAGATAGTTGCTTACTCGATGGAAACTTGAATGCCCTGAATGGACTTCACGAGACACGTCAAACTGATGATGTTTCCGCTTCGAAGCTTGAACACGAAACGCGTCGAGATGCCTCTCTAAATAAAATAGGTTTGATTAATTTGATTACCTTGTGTAGAGCTTCAACTTTATTAGAAAATTATTTTTTGTGTTAATAGCAACTGCGATCCGCACGCAGTTATTTTTTTGCGCACCTTTTGCTAAAAAGTTTCAGAGGATTTTAAAATGTTTTAAGGGATTTCAAGAGTATGTATACTAGGGTGGTCCAGAAATGCATTGCAAAATTTTTTTCACCCTACAGGGCAAGTCCCCCCCCAAAAAAGTTTCCATTTCCGGAGAAAGTAATTCCATATTTTTTTTCCGAAATTCGAATATTAACACGTGCCACCGGGCACTTCAAAATCCCATTTAATTAATATGGGGAAATTTTGGATTTTCGAAAAATTGAACTCATACTTCAGGGTTTGATCGAATCGTGACAACTTTTTTAGGGATTGAAGAGAAGTACTCATGAAAAAAAACCATACTAATAACTTTTATTTTTAACCCACCCTTACCTCCGCCCCCACAGAGCCACAAATATGACCCAAAAATCAACAAACTACATTTTTACGTATTATTGTTACTTTTTAGCAATTTCCGCAGTCTTTTTCATACAAATAATTACTAATGGACAATTTGAATATTTCCCATGACTTTTTAAACAATTATTAATTGTTTAAACAAATGTAAGTTATTTAAACAATTATTTATTCCCAAAAAATGTAAAAAATAAGCGTATTTTCTGATTGAAATGTAATAGTTTGTCATTGTTTGGAGTAGTAATTTTTAAAAAAAAATATTATGTAATTATTTAAACAATTACTTAGTGTATGTTCTCAAAATTTCTAAAAATTGACCCAGAGATGTCCACTTTTTTCTCAAATTGGTATCCTATGTTACTTTTTGTTAAATAATTCTATAATTTTGATACATTTCTTTTAATTTTTAATAAATTTCTATTTAGAGAATTTTAAATAGTTTTGAAAAATTTTGAAAGATTTTTATATATTTTAAGAGATTTAAAAATTGTTCGTTATTTTTTAAAGGATTTTAAAAGTCTTGTAAGAATTTTCAGTAATTTAAAAAGATTTTAAGAGGTATAATATTTAAAAGATTTAGTGGAATTTTAAGGTTCATTGTGGAATTTTAAAGAATTTTAAAAAGCTTGTAAGAATTTTAAAAAATTTTGATTTTTAAAAGTAATTTTAAATGATTTAAAAGCTTTTCATGGAATTTGAAAGGATTTTAAGGGGATTTGTTAAAATATCCTTAAATTCCTTGAAATTCCAGAACCTCATTTAAAATTCCTAAAAACCCCTTAAAATTCATACAACCCTTTTG
This sequence comes from Synergus japonicus, assembly GCA_900474275.1. Lineage (NCBI taxonomy): Eukaryota > Metazoa > Arthropoda > Insecta > Hymenoptera > Cynipidae > Synergus > Synergus japonicus. The sequence continues at coordinate 8,640 of UCOH01007582.1, forward strand.
AAATCCCTTAAAATTTCAAGAAAATTTAAAAAACTGTAGAAAATTTTAGAAATCGCTTAAATTCGTTTAAATCTTTTAAAATTCTTAGAAACCTCTTAAAATTCTTCAAAATTTTAAAACATTTAGAATTCCTTAAAATATCTAAAAAAATTTTAAAATAATTTAAAATTTCATGAATTTCTTAAAAATTTCACTAAATATTTCTTAAAATTCTAAACAACTTGTGAATTTCGTAAAAATCACTTGAAAGTCGTCAAATCCCATAAAATCTCTCGCAATTATTATAAATCTCTTAAAATATCTGAAAATTCCTCGAAATTCTAGAACCTCATTTAAAATTCCTGAAAACCCCTTAAAATTCATTCAAACCTTTTGCAATACCTTAACATTCCACGAAAATTTATAAAAATTTAGAAAATTTTAGAAATCGCTTAAATTTGCGTTGAAATCTTTTAAAATTCTTAGAAACCTCTTAAAATTCCTCAAAATTTTAAAACATTTGGATTTCCTTAAAATTTAAAGGGATTACAAGAGATATGTATAATATTTAAATTAAGGTTTATTATAATTTTAAAGTTCCTTGTGGAATTTTAAAGAATTTTAAAAATCTTGTGAGAATTAAAAAACAATTTGATTTTTAAAAGTAATTTTAAAGGATTTAGAAGCTTTCCATGGATTTTGAAAGGATTTTAAGAGGGTTTTAGTTATTTTAAGTGATTACAAGAGATTTGTATAATATTTAAAAGATTTAGTTAAATTTTAAAAAGACTTCATGAAATTTTAAGAGATTTTTAAGGAACTTTAGGGAATTCAAAGAATTTTAAGGAATTTTAAAGGATTTCACAAATTTTTTAAGATTTTCTACATTTTATTTTGTAATGGCTTGAAGTTGTAAGAAATTAAATAAATAATCTTGCTAAAAATAATAAGAATTAATTGATTAATTAAGTAGACCAAAAAATTACAAGTTTTTATATTTAAAAAATTTTAAATTCTTAACTAATTAAGCTCACGTGTTGGTGTACTAGTTCCGTAAAATAGATATTTCTTGATCTTCTTTCAAATTCCTCATTAAATTCCTTAAAACTCCTAGAAATCGAAGTAAAATCCCTTGAAATTTCTTTGGATTCTAAAAAACCGCATTAATTGTTAAAATCTTTTAAAGTTTCTGAAAATCACAATCATAAAATTCCTTGTAATACGATGCAATTCTTTAATATTTCTAAAATTGCAATGTCGTAAAATTCGTATTATCTGTGTCAATAAACTCTTTTTTGTGAAACTCAAATTCCGCGAATTCTGCAGTGTTGATTGAAAATTTCAAAATGCAGAGGCAAAACCTGTAGGGAGTGAAAAATGAATGTTTTGCTTTTTAGATTTTGAAGTATATACGTGCGAGATTTATTGTCAGGGTCGAATCCGATATCGCTTCACGGTTGGAAAGCGTTTTCGTTATCGAGTGTCAGCGGAACGAATTCAATTCTTTTTTATATCGCGGCGCGTCAATCGATCAGTTGCATCTCCTACAATCTTTTCCTGTGATTGTGTGTTTTCATTTCCGAATACAAAGAATTCGTGTGCGTCACACCGTCACTTATTTCATCGGATGGCAAAGAGACTTGGAATGACTTTAAAGAGAAGGAATCTATTCAAGACGAGGACAACAGAAAACACTACTCGGTGTGCGAAAACGATACGTGGAAAAAGATACGCCAGGATGATATCAATTTTAGGAATTCTGAGTCGAGATCCACAGAACCTTTTTTAGGACACAGCCTGTGAGATTTTATTTTTAGTATAAATTCTCTAACTGGGCTATCCAGTTTAAAATGGATACATAGAGAGAAGTATAATATTTACCTATTTGACAATAACGAATGTAAAGTTTATCATCGAAATCGGGAAAAATGCATTGCTTTTAAGTCTTTTTTATCTAAGGTAAACGAATAGTGTGATGAAAATGTGTCTCTGGTTTTTATTCATATTTTGCATGTGGAAATAACTTGTTCGATTTATAGGATATCGCATATCAATCAAAGTACAGGCACTAAAACAATAGCGAATTTATGGGACAATAAAACAAAAGTGTAGTAGTTCAAGTTCCGAGAGCTGTAGGAAATTTAGTTTATGGGCAATATTGAGTTTTCTACACGACTTTATGCTGTTTTATCTTTGAAGTTTTATTTATATTTTGAAAAGTTAAGCTTATTTAACGCATAAAAGTTGAGTTCATAAAGGTAGAATTTAACTTTCTTCTTTGATTTTGACGTCAATAGGACTTCTGCATTTTGAAAGAATAGAGATGCAATTTCATGAGATATTTCAAGTATTATATATATATTGATAATCTTATAAGTAAACGAATTTAAAACAATATTGTTGTTTTATACCACAATGTATAATATAATTTTCACACTTTTACTTTCATGGCATACCATATATTAAAAACTGCACTAAATTAGTTTTTAAATATGCAAGTAATAAACGTAAAAATATACGAGAATCCAATAACGATTGAGAGGAATCAGCACCCCTTTTTTAGTTTCCAAGATTCGTGATTTTTTTATCGTCTAGATAGATTTCCGATAGAGCCATAAAATCAGTAGTTTACGTCAAAAATGATGGTCCAGAAAATTTATTTCCGATTAGATACCCATTTCGGTTGACATATATTTCAAGGAAATGGTTGTCTGATTGCAAATGTTGTTCTTCCGTTCTTGGCTAGTTCGGGACGTAAATAAATTCTAAAAATGATTAAACGAAATTACTTATGTTCCACTGCGGTTCAAATTACTAAGTTATGTGCAAGAGAACTTTCCCAGTTTTCATGCGAGCATAAAAGTTTCTCGCAATAACTGAAAGGAACGCGAAACGACTTTGAGTAACGATTTTGAAAACTTGAAGGGTGAACTTAAACTTATATTCGACTCTAAACTTTTATGTGTGCACAACGGATCATTAAAAGTCAAACTCAGAATTTTCATCAGCTTCTTTCTCATTTTTGTTGCAACATTTAATATTTTGATCCCAATGAATCCGAATGATTCCAAAAAATTCGGTTTCATTCGGATTAACCGGATGTTAACTATATATGTTTCTAGTTATAAAAGTCGCTTAATTCTTGTAATATTTATTGTCACAGGTTAATTTACATACGTCAATTAATATTAATTTGTTTCTACTCAAAAGTTTAAATGAAGCACAGTTTATATACTCACGCAGGAGTTTCCAACTAAGACTAATGATATTACCTCGTTGATGCGCACAACCCGCAAGTTGTGTGCTTGTATGTGTGACCGCTTTTATTGCGCCTCGGGTCACGGTAGCTCCAAGTTTATATTCAGAAGTTAACGAAGCTCAGTTCAGGCTGTGCAGGTTTTTATAAAAAACAACTTTATTTTTCTAACCACTTGATAAAATGAATTTCCTCAATTTTTCACAACGTGTCTTCTTCCACTCGTTTTTCCAATTTTGTTGTTCTGCAGAGCATTGGCTTCAACGTGATATCAATTATGGGTCACAAGCCAGAAATCAATTTTTCATATTCTTGACAAGGAGAATAAAAGATCTTTAGGGATTTTTACGTTTTTTTTTTGTTTTCCCATGCGAATTCTATGGATCCATTCTCAGCGGAGAAGCCCTTTTATAGAAAAGTAATCTCGTCTTTTTTCTCGTGCTATTTCTTGTTACCTGTGGCTTCTTTAGATCAGTTCCATATCAGGATGTGCCACCACCAAGATATGTTGTGGGTGGAAGAACCAATGTCGAGAAGCTAGTTTTATCCAAGAGGCCTAGATCCCCTGTTAGGTAAAATATTAATTTTTTCGATCCTCTTTCACACTACATTCATTTTTTATCATTTGCTGCAACTTTGTTTATTTGATGATGAATATCTTGCAGAAAAATATTTCCTGGCCGATACGACCTTCGAAGAGGAAGGCATGAATTAATGAAGCGGATGAACAAGTATTCTGCTCAAGAATATCTGAGGTCTTCCAAGGATTGGATATCTGAAGAAATAAAATCCCGATTATCTTCAGACTGTAAACCAGAATCGAAAGAATGGTTGCTGGATTCAATACTTTTTCAAGTTGTATTGGAAGAAGTTATTTTAACGACAGCCTGCGAGAGTTTAGATATTGACATATCCACCTTCATTACTATAGCTACGACTTGGGCCGTAACCGAGTTGGAAGTTCTGAATCCTGAGGACTCTATAACTAGACAAAGCAGTCTGTCTTCTGGATTGGTTTTGCCGCAAATTAGGTGTATGTGTTATATACTTCCACTCAAAGCTTTTCATATTTAAGTATCCTTGATTTAAAAGTGAAATTCACTTTGTCGAAAGGTCTAAAAGCATTGCTTCATTATTTCATCTGTTAAAACTATTATTGTTAAATATGATTTAGAAAATCTTATTTCGTTGGAATTCGTTAAACATCTGGGTTTTTTCTTGCAGCTGTGAAAAGATTCTACTCGAGGTGGTCGAGTAAGAACAGAAAATTACTACACTTTGGATACCAACCAAGATCAAATGGGGATGAGATCTCACATCGGATTTTGGCCTGGAATCTTATCATTCTTGCTCACGGACAGGGTGTTACGGAAAATTACAGAAACATTAAGGAACTCATTTACGAAGAAAGTGTAAATGAGGGTAATAAATTCAGATGGCCAACCTTTGAGCCTGACGTGACTTGTCACCATACACGAGAATTTTCACGTGTTTCACAGAAACACATAAAAAAGTTAAGCAAAACTATGAGAAATGGATAGAGTCTATTGTCCTGGGAGTGAAAAATTGTATGTAGTACTAAAGGTAATGTTATTGACACTTTTTTGACCATGCTTGTGAAATATTTAAATTAAAACTATGCAGGTAAAACATAATTTAATTAAAGAGAACACAGTTAAAAAGTTTTAAGAGTGAAATAATTTCTCCAATAATTCATCAACTGTTTCGTCGAAGTTTGTTTATTGAGGGTCAACAATGCAGAAAGGATTATCGACAAACTCAACTTTCTTCTCGATAAATTCGGTAAAAAACTTCGTTTAGAGATCTCAGTTTCGCCTTTCTTTATAAAGTCTCGTTAAAAGTTTACGAAACCTAATTAATAACTTTGTACAGTCTGTGCACGTTCTTTTTTTCTGTAAGGGAATTTTCTTTTCGTTTGAGACCTTTTATCCAATTTATGCTACTTTATCTCCAGAAATTCGACAAGGACATTGGGTTGAATTATCAGACGTCTAATCTGACGATTTTTTATTTTTATATTCAATGGAATAAAAATATTTTTTTAAAATGTTGCCACGGTTTTCAAAGTCTAAAAATTTTATTTATTTACTAGGAGCAATTTTAGAGGAATTTTCAAAAGATTCTAAATAATTTTAATAAATTTCAGGGGATGCTAAGAGATTTTAACTGATTTTAGAAATTTAAAAAAATTTTTTAAATAGTTGTAGAGATGTCAATTGATTTTTTTCAGAAAATTCACAAATTTCAAGACATTGTAACTGGTTTTAGCGAATTTTAAAGAACTTAAAGATATTTTAAGCTCTCTAAATCTGAATTAGTGAAAAGTGAGTCACTAATTTACTTTAGTGAAAAATTCTACTAATTGGTAGTTATTTTTAACTAAAACTTTAGTGAAAAGTTGAAAACTACGAATTGAAATAGTAAAATACAACCAATAATTAGTAAAAATTTTGACTAAAGTAAATTAGTGGCTCACTTTTCACTAATTCAGATTTAGAGAGAGAGAGAGAGATTTGTAGAAATTTCAAGAGATTTTAATGAATTCTAAGGAATTTTGATATATTTTAAACAATTTGAAGACATTTACAGAAGATTTGAAAGTTTTTTTAAGAATTTTAGGCAATGTTAACGGATTTTAAGGGATTCCATCTGATTTACTCCACATTAGAATAAATTCCTTAAAATTTCTTAAAATCACTTAAAAATTTGATAAAATCCTTTAAGATGTCTTGAAATCTTGTGAAAACTCTGGAAAATTTTTTGAATTCTTTTAAATATGCTTTGACATTTCTTAATATATATCTTGAAATTCCCTAAAATGAAAAACCACTTAAAATAATTTTTTTCATATTCTTAATCCAAAATATGCAACAAAAAAAAATAAAATCAACATTTTTGTCAGACTAGACGTCTGAAACTTCAACTCAATGACAAGGACTCTTTTTTTTCAAATTGTATTTTTCGACGGCCTTTTCCTTTTAAAGGAGTTATTTGAAAGGAGTTTCACCTGAAACGTGTTTTCCATAAATAACTCACGATCACAGGTACAAAGTAGCCATTGAAGCATGTCATAATGAAGGTGGCAAGCATACGGATTATAATGTAAGCCGTCTCATGTATAATGCCGTGTTAATCGATATAGGTGTTCAACAATACACACTATAGCGTCATAGACGTTTACGATGTCACTAGCATTAGTAACCGATTATCTGCACAAACTAACGCCCAGGCTCAATCGACTAACTATGAAACGAGTTGTCATTAAAGTTCGCTTTATGTTCAGAAATTCAAGCAAATCTGCCACGGTTTCAGAGCTTTGCGACAGGAAACCCGCCTAGTCTCTGGACAGCCATGAATATTTATTGAGTCAACTGGGGAGTTTCCTCGCTGTCGAGCACTGCCTTCTTACGGCGATTGTTTCGATGCCAATGGCTCATAAATAATGGCACAGAATTACCTGCATTACGATGATTGGAGTAACTATATGGAGGCTCGTTTAAATATATCGGTGGGATCTGCAGCCATTATTAACATCCACTCTGTTTCATTAATTTTAGTATCCTGACTCAACATCCATGTTTCATTTGCTGGAATCTTCCATTTTTATAATTACAGTACAACCTCCATAGTAGGACCCTCTATAAGAGAGCCAATGGCCTTGATAAGCTCGGAAGCTTCCCCCACTACAAATCCTACTCACGCGACCTCTAGAATTGGACACAAAACCTCTATACGAGAGCCGCAGCCGAGCGCAGCTTAATTTAAGTTTATTTCTCACTGAAACTGTTTTTATTAAAATTATTTTTCTAATTTTCATACAATAATTTGTGTATTTGCATATATAATCGGTTTTCTTAAAAGTTTTATAAAAAGAAAGTTTTACGAAAAATTTTAAGAAAACAAAATTATAATTTCAGTTTAAATTTAAATATAATATGTACATATATTTATATCTACATATTGTATTTATCTCCACTTTTATATGTAATCTCGGAATTATTACCCCTAACCGCCCGTGGTGGTTCTCTTATGGAGGTTGTACTGTAATATAATTTACTTTAGCAACGTTCTTTAAATTTATAAGAACAGTCATTTTTCTGGTGTTTTTCTTCTGCTACAAAGAAAGAGTAATGAACGGTTTTGAATTCGGTTATTCTAAAAACGAAGAAGAATGAAATGTAAAAATTGAACATTCACTGTCTACAGTTACCAGAAAATTGATCAATTGCTGAATGGGGATCATTACAGGTAGAAATTGGAGCCGTGTGTTTGTGTGTAAACCTTTTTAGAAATACAGATGTCCAATTAACTACTCTGCTTGCTATGCATCGAGAAATAGTAACAGCCATTCATTGTATTGATTCACATGAAATGCTTTTGCTAGTATGTATGTAGATTTACATTGTTTCCTCTATCCTTTTCACTAAACCATACATTCTAGGCCGAATAGACAATACCTATTTGTTACTAATATACGCCCTTTGAATTCCTGCTATTTTAGGGTGAAATTCAATAGAATCACTTCAAATAAGATTTCATTCTTTTCTTTAAAATTCCTTTATTCAGATTACATACATATGCATCAAAATTTTGAATACAGTTATATCAATTTTGCATATGGTTAAAGTTCATTAAACTAACTTAGGAAGCTGTATTATTCTTATCTTGATCAAGTAGCCCAACTCGAAAGTAGAGCTGGTCAGGGAAAGAGGAATATTTATCTTATTAATCCTGATATCTCTCTGGGTCTCTACGTGACTTGGCGGTTATTTAGTTGGAACACTGCCCATGCACGAATTTCATCGATCATACATGCTGCTTTGCGAAGAGCAGCCTCTTTATGCACGTTTCTCGACTTAGCATAAGATATCGCCCTAATGGCACTAACAAATTTTGCGAACCGAGAATTGCTTTTTTGATTCATGGATTCGTTCGTGAATCTATATATCTGCTGAAAAGGGTCAATAACTATGGACTTTCATATATACCTTCAAATCAAAACGTTCCTACTTTTAAAAATAGTATATTGTACGATAATTACCGTTTATAATCATTTTTTAGAAGGAAATTAAGAGTTTTATTCCTCTTCGATTATACACGTACTTTGTGAAAGTACAGAAACAAAATGCTTCTTTCCACTAAAGATAACATACGCCCTGGACATTCTTTGATCACAAGCCGATCAAGATTGGCCGGAGATCAAAGCGCCCTTTTCCGCTTGTAAAGTACATTAATCTTTTCTTGAAAAGTGCACGCTTAAAACTTCCTTCCCGATGGGGCGGTTTCGCTCTATAATTTATAGACCACCTTTTCCATTTTTCATCTGGAATTCCACTAAATTTCAAGTTGTTATAGTAATAAATATATTGAAAAATCAAAAATATCTGAAAAACTTCAGAACCACTTAAATCAAAGTGTTTTTTTATTATGTCTATCATCATGTCCTTCTACTTTCATTTATCATGTTTGAATGTCATAGAAGTTGATTTTCAAACTTAATATCTAGTAGAGTATATTATATTATTATATCACATACTTCTCAATCTGAGTCTACTTTGATATTCATACATGAAATATATGAGATCCGCTTTTCTAGAGCAAAACGAGGTTTTATATATGACTTCTCTCAAAGCTTGAAGAAAATACAGACAGCTGAGTGGCTTTTACCAATAAGTGCCATGATGGCTGGTCGTGAATTTCAAATCGATCAGAACGACACTCGTGTTCAATACCAGATGTTCAGTAAACTAGAGAGGGTTTTGGGTGGTGATGCACGCTATTGCATTGTGTGATCGTATTTCAACTTAACACTATTGAATAGAAAAATTCGCGCTATCGGAAGCAATTGAACAAGAATCAAATTATATTTTCTTGCATTTAAAACGTTAAAAACATGAAAATTAATTTATAGAAATTGTCTTCACCTATAAAATGTTTAGTGCGGACAACAAAACTTTTTGTTGCTATAGAAGCAACAAAAATTTTTTGATTGTGCCAACCAAATCTTGGGTTTTTCAACAAACTTTTTGTTGAACCAAGAAAATTCATTTGAACCAACAAAATCTCAGTCAGTCTCAGTTTTGGTTGAATTAACAAAAATAAATACCATCAAATCTCATAAAATTACTTAAAATCACATGAAGTCTTATGAAATCCCTTGAAATTTCGGAAAATCCATTGAAATCTCGTAAATCCCTTGAAATCCCTTAAAATCCCTTAAATCGTTAAAATAACTGAATATCCAATGATATATCGTAAAAATCTCTGAAAATTATTTTAAATTTCATGCAATTTCATAAAATCCTTTAAAATTTCACAAAATTCCTCAAAGTACCCTGATTTCACTTAACATTTCTAAAATCTCTATCGTATAAATGTTATTGGAATGGAAATATAAAAAAAAAAAACGTTTCCAAAACATCTTTATTTATTTACTGACAATAATTTATAGCCAGCGTTTTCCAGAATTTGGAGAGATTTCATAGAATTTAATAAAATTTTTAGGGAATTTCAAAAGATGCTAAGAGATTTTGATTGATTTCGGGATTTAAAGGGATTTTGAAAGAGAAGTTGAAAGGGTTATCAAAAGATTTTTTCCGAGATTTCACAAGATCTCAAGAACTTTAACTGATTTTCACAAATTTAAAGGAATTGAAAGGGATTTCAAGAGATTTTAATGAAATCCCAGGGATTTTAATATATTTTAAACGATTTTAAGGGATTAAGGGATTTGAAAGAATTTCACTTGATTCCTTTAGAATTAATTCCTTGAAATTTCACAAAATCACTTAAAAAATCTTAAAATCTTTTGAAAATTATCTTTTGAATTATTTAGAAATCCATTGAAATTCTTTACAATTACTTGAAATCTCTTAAAATCCGTTTAAATTTCTTAAAGTTACTTAAATCTCATGAAATCCTTTAAAATGTTTCGAGATATTGTGAAATCTATAAAAATATCTGGAACATCCTTTTCATAAACTCTCGAAAATACTTAAAGTTCCTTAAAGTTCTTTGAAATATTTTAAAACCCCAAACAAAGCCGAGTAAATTTCTGCTAGTTAAATAAAAATAAAATTGTTTTGGAATTTATTAAAATATCTTTAAATCTCTTCAACTTTCTTCAAATTCCTATCCTTTAATTCTTCTAAAAATCTCTTAAAATTGCTTGAACCCTCTTGAAATCCCTAAAATTACTCAAAATATCCTAAGGTTTCCACGAAATCCCCTAAATGTCTTGAAATCTCTTTAAAATTCTTAAAATCCCCCAAATTCATTTGAAATCCATTGAAAATCCTTAAAATCACTCAAAATATATTTATAAATCTTGAAATCATTTTAAATTATTCTAAATGAATTTAAATCGTTGAAAATATTTTGATATCAGTTGAAATTTGGTTTGAAAAAATATTTCCCATGTTTTCTGTAGAAGTAAACAAATTATTATATAAAGCAATTTTCTTTGTGAGAATTTTTGAAAAAGAAAAAAATTCGTCTAAGTAGACGTCTGAAACTTCAGCCCAATTATATTGGTAATATCTTTTTTAAGATAGGATTAGGTTCGAATTTCCTTTTGGGACATAGCTTTTGGTTCATATCTTGTATTTTGCATATTCTAATCTTACTTTAGGTCCACATTAGAAAAAGACAGTTAAAAAAGAGTTTTGGCAAGATGTTTTTCTAAATGGAATTAATGTTGGGCAGGAATTAGTATTAGTGAGCCTGGAGCGTTGCAGGTCCAAGTGCTGATCTTCCGTGAGGTTTGGGGTCATATAGTACCACTACCTGGGGGTAACAAATTGCCAGTAATGAGCCTAAATACGAGCGGGCATTTATCATCCCTCCAGCGTATGCCGCTGGCGTTGCAGATCTGCCCCAATACCAATCATTCGTTCGATTGTGTGCCTGCTTCTGTAGTGCTAGCTCGTGCCTCGAATCCTGGGTCAAAATATTAGAATCAAGGGAACTACAGCGAGCATATTCCTACCCTATCACTTCCTCTATTTGGGGCGTTGATAGCCTTGCAATATGGTTTCTTTGGACCAAAGGAATTTTTCAATCTCGTCCTTCCTTTCCCCATATCATGCAACTGATTTTTTTTCTCCTTTACGAAGAGGGGCTTAACTTCTTCAATATGTCTCGAAAGCAAATATATTTCATATCGCAAATTTATCTCCGGAATATTTCTATTAATGGGTATACGATTGAAATACAGGATTGATGTACATATTTATTGATATGAAGTCAAATAGAGCGAATTGGAGTCACTTTTTCCACAGCTAAGCATCAGCTTTAAAAAAGATTAAGTAGTTTCAGTATCAGAGTTTCAACTTTTAAATTGGCAATATTCCATTCACTACCATCAATTTTCATGTGTTATCAATTATTTTATTATGGAAATGAATAGGTGCAAAATGGACTTTTGCCAGTGGAGAATATCGAAGCAATGAGATTTTTGCCAAGAGAACTAGATCAGATCGATCTTGTATAATCCAAATGAAAATTTTCTGCCAAATGACTTTTAGTTATTTAGTATTTTAAAAGTGTTAAATAGAAAACATGATCATGAAAAAACATGATTTTTGAATGGTATCTTTGTATTTGATGCTTCCAGGTTTGATATAACAGAACCAGAATTGAATGCACTCGATGTATCTCGTGAGGACATATTCTTCGCGTTATACTTGTTTTCAAGTTTGCTTGAGCAAACTTTATGGAATTTTCAAGTGTTAAAGTTCAGTTTTCTTTGTCAGCAACTATCAAAGGTTTTACTACTTCTTCACCATTTCTAGGAACTCAATTTTCTATGCAAAAAGGGAAGCTGAAGAACTTGTGAAAAGAAGATACAATCCATTTTATAATCTATGTTCAACTTCGTGAAAATCTCTAAAAATTCCAAGAAACCTTGGAAAACCTGTGAAATCGCTTAAAATTCGTGAAAATCTCTTAAAACTTTCAGACACTTCTTGAGATTCTTTTAAATTCAATTATAATAATTCAAATCCCTTTTATATTCTATAAAATCTATTAAAAGTATTAGAAATATCTTGAAATTCCATGAAATCCTTAAAAATTCCAGAAATATTTTCAAATATTTTCCTGAAATCTACTTTAAGATTCATGAAAATCTCTAAAAATTCCTAGAAAAATTTTGAAATTCCATGACAAACTTTAAAATCTCTTAAAATTCCCAGAAAAATTCATGAAATTTTGCGGTAACATTTAAAATTTCTTTATATCCTTAAAAATATTACATAGAATTCGTCAAAATCTTTTAAAATTCTTTAACAACTTTTTAAAATCGTCATAATTTAAAAATATTTAGAATCCTTTAATATTCTTTAAAATTTCTTAAAATTGCATGAATTCCTTTAAAATTTCACGAAATATCTTGAAATCTCTTAAAATTCTACAAAAATTTTCAAAATCATAAATCTTTTAAAATCCACGTTAAAATTCATGAAAATCTCGAGAAATTCCTAGAAACCTCTTGAAATTCCTTCAAATTTAAAATCCCTTAAAATCATTAGAAATCTTATCAAATTCCATGAAATCCTTTAAAATTTCACATAATCTTTTAAAAAATAGAAAAATCTCTTTAAATACTTTTATTTAAATTATTAAAAATCCATAAAAATTCCACAATATCTTTTAAAAATCGAAAAATTTTCTTGAAAACCCTTAAAATTTGACGAAAATCTTCGAAATCTTCGTAAATTCTACCAAATCTTTTAAGAATAATGAAAGGCTTTTGAAATTCCTCAATAAAGTCTTAAATTCCTTATTTAAATCCCACAAAATACATATTTTAAAAGTCATAAAAGTACCTTGAAGTTTTGATTGAAATCTGATCAAAATCGTGAAAAATTCCTAGAAACTTCTTGAAAGTCTTTAAAATTCTACGATAACATTTAAAATTCCATTATCTCTCATGAAATCTTAAAAAATTCCCTTAAAATTCCTAGATTTTCAATGTATTTCGAGTTTAGACTCGTGAAAAAATGATTATTAACGAAACCAAATTCAAAATTTCAAATTCAATTCACGCGGAATTTACGATTCGACAAATATCGATTGTCGAAAATCACTATCGATTCTTACACGACGAATCAGGATTGCGGAATAGGCGTTACGATATTTCGACTTCGACTCAATCATCTTTTTAGAATAGATATATATTTTTTTTTTTGGATTTTTGCTTGTATAAATGAGGAAACAAGAGTATAATAAGAATGAGACAATAATGTACACCGAAATAAGAAAAGGTAACTCAGAGCGAAATGAAAAGAAAGCAAGTGGATAAATTGGTCTTTGAAAAAGAGATATTGATCGAATTAGGGGAAAATAAGGGGGGAGAAAAAGAAGGGGGGAAATCCGGAGGTTTCCTCTGTTTTTCATGGGAAATCTGAGGGACTTGTAACGAACTCAGCTTCGTGTTTTGCAGAACAAAAGGAGAAGATGAAAATGCTGCAGAAAAAGAGCAACAGTTGTAAATATGAGGTAAAGGCCTAGAGTTCCGAACGTCCGAAACAAAGATCGTTTCTCATCGCGTTCTTTCCTGTATTTTTACTTTTTACCTTTTTCAACCACAGCAAACCCTTGTCTTTTGCCCATTCCGCTTCGACGATTCCACAAAATAAGAGAGCCGGAAGTACACCGAGAATTCCCTCGCGTTCGTTTGAAATAGGAATCAACGAAAGAAAGCTACCAAACTAACGAAATCAAAGAATCTGTATCTCCTTCACTCTGAGAATTGACGTTGAAATCTGTTTACTATTAAATGAAGAAAAAGATTGTTAAATACATTTCTGAAAAAAAATCAATTAAATATAATAAATCCGCAAAGGGACGAAGCGTTCAAGTTTATTAAAAAATTTCCATATCACTTTCAAACCTTGAGCTATTTTCCGTCTCGGTTATTCCACTAATCCAATTAAAATCAACGCAAAGTGCTTCAAAATGTAAACAAGCTGCACCACTGATTTTAGATGCAAATATGCGACCGTCGCAAATTCTAAGAACGTAATAACTTGAATAATCTTGAGGTTTGAATGTATTTATTAATTTTCCGTATACAGTTGCATATTTCTTTGTACGATTTTAACTATGAAGCATGCAAACGGAAATCATAAATAGAAGTGTGGAAACCATAAGAAATCTTTTATAAAAATGTGGCTACGGTTTTCAAAGTCCAAAAATTGTATTTATTTACTAGGAGCAATTTTAGAGGAATTTTCAAAAAATTCTAAATAATTTTGAAGAATTTCAGGAGATTCTATAAGATTTCAAAAATTATAAAAGGACTTCAAGAGATTTATAGTGATTTTGAGGAATTTTAAGGGATGCTGAGAGATTTTGACTGATTTTAGGAATTTAAAAAGATTTTTAAAATAGTTGTAATTGTCAATTGATTTTTTTTCGAAAATTCACAAAATTTCAAGACATTGTAACTGGTTTTAGCGAATTTTAAAGAACTTAAAGATATTTCAAGCTCTCTAAATCTGAATTAGTGAAAAGTGAGTCACTAATTTACTTTTGTGAAAAATTCTAATAATTGTTAGTTATTTTTAACTAAAAATTTAGTGAAAAGTTGAAAACTACGAATTGAAATAGTAAAATACAACTAATAATTAGTAAAAATTTTGACTAAAGCAAATTAGTGGCTCACTTTTCACTAATTCAGATTTAGAGAGTGAGAGATTTGCAGAAATTTCAAGAGAATTTAATGAATTCTAAGGAATTTTGATATATTTTAAACAATTTGAAGACATTTACAGAAGATTTTAAAGTTTTTAAAGAATTTTAGGCAATGTTAAGGGATTTTAAGGGATTCCATCTGATTTACTCCACATTAGAATAAATTCCTTAAAATTTCTTAAAATTACAAAAAATATTTTGAAATCCCTTAAAATCACTTAAAATTTGATAAAATCCTTTAAGATGTCTTGAAATCTTGTGAACACTCTTGAAAATCTATAAAATTTTTAAATCTTTAAAGAACGTAATAATTCGAATAATCTTGAGGTTTGAATGTATTAATTAATTTTCCGTATACATTTGCATATTTCTTTGTACGAGTTTAACTATGAAGCATACAAACGGGAATCATAAATAGAAGAAGTGTGGAAACCACAAGAAATAAGATTTCAAAAATTATAAAAGCACTTCAAGAGATTTATAGTAATTTTGAGAAATTTCAAGGGATGCTAAGAGATTTTGACTGATTTTAGGAATTTAAAAAGATTTTTAAAATAGTTGTAATTGTCAATTAATTTTTTTTAGAAAATTCACAAAATTTCAAGACATTGTAACTGGTTTTAGCGAATTTTAAAGAACTTACAGATGTTTCAAGATATTTCAAGAGATTTTAATGAATTTTAAGGAATTTTGATATATTTTAAACAATTTTCAGACATTTATAGATTTTAAAGTTTTTAAAGAATTTTAGGTAATGTTAAGGGATTTTAAGGGATTCCATCTGATTTACTCCACATTAGAATAAATTCCTTAAAATTTCTTAAAATCACTTAAAATTTGATAAAATCCTTTAAGATGTCTTGAAATCTTGTGAAAACTCTTGAAAATCTTTAAAATTTTTAAATCTTTAAAGAATGTACTCTCTAAATCTGAATTAGTGAAAAGTAGGTCACTAATTTACTTTAGTGAAAAATTCTACTAATTGTTAGTCATTTTTGACTAAAACTTTAGTGAAAAGTTGAAAATTTATTAATTGAAATAGTGAAATACAACTAATAATTAGTGAAAATTTTCACTAAAGTAAATTAGTGATCTACTTTTCACTAATTCAGATTTAGAGAGTAATAACTCGAATAAGCTTGAGGTTTGAATGTATTAATTAATTTTCCGTATACATTTGCATATTTCTTTGTACGATTTTAACTATGAAGCATACAAACGGGAATCATAAATAGAAGTGTAGAAACCACAAGAAATCTTTTATGGATCAGAATCGTACTGTGCACGTGTTACAACATTGAGGAAACTACAAAAAAGGTACAGCCTCTAAAACTGAACGAGAAACATTCAGACGTAATGTTACTACCCTTTATTTTCTCCCTTGGTAGGTTTATATCGTACCCGGCTGTAAATCCAATTTATTAAAAATGCCTCCAATTAGAACTAATGAAGTGATTTTTTGACCTTAAATAATTTAAAGACTTTTTTAATATCGAAGAAAACGAATTCGTTACTGCTTTAGAAACATGAGATTTAACCCAGATCGATATGAAGCCGTTTTTGGGTCATAGGATGTTTACAGTAGTCGTAAGACCTTCTGTTTTTTGCGAATAAAACAGTTTTATTGCAACCTAGTTCTACTCAGATGAAAAGAGTAGATTCCAGAATTGAAATGATCTTTCTTTAGAGAAGATATTTTGAAAGTTTCTAAACTTGTCTAAATCCATCTTAATTAGTTAACTATACGACTGATTTACTCACGCTAGAGGAATATTGATTTCTATATGTGTTGAAAGCAGATACTATAAATGTAATCAGTCGGTTGGAAAATTACTCCCTTGGTGCATTATTGACTGATGAAACTCTACCCATATATTTAGGTCATGTTGATGATTATCATACTGAAAATGGGACATTTCATTATCAAGATTAATCAAATAACGAACGATTAATTTTCTTCGGTGATAAAGGAGAATATCTCTGGCTCTGTGTAAACCCTGTGTTCTGCCTCTTAGTGTTTCCGTCAGAATTCTCATTGTAAACCTCCTTGAATACAATGTCATGGAACGATGCGAGACCGTCACAACGTTATCCCTCGAGAAATTAATGCCTTCATTCAAATTATCGCCCTCAGTGGTTTCAGTTCCTGATATCCTCAAATGTTTCTAGCTTTACCAACAAATAATTTTAGCTTCTCAATCACAAAATTGGGTTGAAGTTTCAGACGTTTAGTCTGACGATTTTTTTTACATACTCCACATTTTTATTTATTTACTACTCTCTAAATCTGAATCAGTGAAAAGCCACTGATTGACAGTAAAATCTCACTGATTCAAATAGCTTGAATAAAAAATAATCAGCGAAAAGTTACTGATCCATTCAGTGAACAAAAGTGACTGATTGAATCAGTACAAAGGAATAATGTGGAACGATAGTTGGCAGCACTTGTACACCTTTTATGAATTCACAATTTCCATAATTACTGAAATTACAGATTGAAATTGGAACTTGATTTCTGTAAATAATAAGTATACTTTATTGGAATTTGTCAAGGTTATATAGGTTCACTAATTAAATTAGTAAAAACTTACTGATAATCAGTGACTAACTGAAATCAGTGAAATACTTAATCACTAATTAAATCAGTGAAATTTTCACTGATTCAAATTTAGAGAGTAGGAGCAATTTTAGAGAATTTAGAGGAATTTTAAGAGATTTTATAAGATTTCAAAAATTATAAAAGAATTTCAAGAGATTTAAAAAAATTTCAAGACATTTCAACTGATTTTAATGAATTTTAAGGAATTTAAAGATTTCAAGAGATTTCAAGAGATTTTAATGAACTTCAAGGAATTTTTATATATTTTAAACAATTTTAAGATATTTACAGATGATTGAAAAGTTTTTAAAGAATTTCAGGTAATTTTAAGGGATTTTAGGTGATTTCATTTGAATAAATGAATAAATAAATTGAATAAATTCTCTACATTAGAATAAATACTTAACAAATTTTTAAAATCACTTAAAATGTTTTGCAAATTTTTAAACACTCTTGAATTCTTTTGAAATCCATTAGAATTCCTTACAATTAAACAAAATATTAAAACAATAACTACTCTCTAAAACTGAATCAGTGAAAATTCACTGAGAATCAGTCAAAAGTCACTAAAATTTGCAGTCATCTTCACTAAAATACTAAAAATTTCAGTGAATTTTCACTGATTTCCAGTAGATTTTTCACTGATTAAAATCATGGGAAAATAGTCACTGCAAATCAGTGGAATTTGACTGGTAATCAGTTAAATTTCAAGTTTAGAGAGTAAAATCTCCTGAAATCCTTTTAAATTCCTTAAAATAACTTAAAATCTGATAAAATCTTTTAAGATGTCTTGAAATTTTGTGAAAATTCTTAAACTGTTTTGAATTCTTTTAAAAATCCTTTGACTTTTCTTAAGATATATCTTGAAATTCTCTAAAATGAAAATTAAAAATTTTGAGTATAAATTTAAAATAAATAAATAAATTAAATTCCTACTATTAAATTGAATTTCCAGTAGTAAATAAAAACATAATAATATGATTTTGGGAAATTTTTTAATATTCTTTATCCAAAAAGTGCAAAAATAAAATAAAATCAAAATTTTCGTCAAACTATACGTCTGAAACTTCAATCCAATACTCACAAAAACAGGCTGACAATAAAAATTAATATTTCGTACAAATTTCTCGTAAATTGAGGGTCCGGATTTTAATGGACCTTCATTTGGATCTGACTTTCGTATATCCTTGGGATTTTTACTTATACTGGAGTAAATTGAAAACTGGAATAATTTTAACATTGAAACAGGCTAAAATGTAAACTTGAAAAGTTTTATTGACTTGAGCTTAGAAACTTGAGCTTGAGATCTTCAATAAAATCTTAAGCTGGCTCCTAAGTTCACTTATAGATGAAACTAGCTTGAAAACTTGAAAGTTGAAGGCACTTGACAAACTTTTTGCTTATTAAGAAGGACGAAGTTTGGAAAGTTTGAAAAGTTCGAAAGAGGCTGGAAAAGTAGATTTGTTGTTTGTAAAGAAAACAAGAGACTTGCTAGGTAGTCGGAGTTATAGGAAGCGAGGACAGGCCGAAAGCCAATGGCTGTTGACTATGTCGGCTGTCAAAAGAGTTTTCATTTTAGGTGGAGGAAGATCTAAGAACCTCAAGAGTGAATATTGCAACGACCATTAGCCGCGCCAGTACTCTCTTGCTGTCTGTTAATTTTTCAGAAGCGAGAGACCGAATCTCCCCAACGACACCGACGACCCTCTATGATTATCACGACCCTCCTACTTGTTCAACATCCCCATCTTGTACAGTTTTTCCAGTCGTCTGGCTCGGAACACTAGTGGTCCACAAGACCCTGCAAAGCGTGAAAAAAGTAGTCACAAATTGAAACACCATGACGCCATATATTTTCGAACTTTTATTTCTTTTAAGGGCGACATGAGTTTCGACTTCTGAAAATAAGCTGTTTTTTCTTCCTTCAAAAAGTGATGTTACCATATATCAGAAAAATTGTTGTAAAATGTGTCGAAAAAAATCGAAAACATTGTTGTCGAAAACAAAAATTGAAAATTGCGCGAATTGTGTAAATATATAAATGAATTTGAAATCTATCTTCAGATTATTTTCGTTGACAAAACGATTTTGCGTTTTTTTTTTATTTATGATATACAGTATTTAATAACATCAGTTTTTAATATATCAATATTTACGGATCAGTTACTATCAGTTGAATTATTGGAAATTTGCGTTTCACGACAAATAAATGTTTAGAAATTTTTAAAATGCAGAAACAAGACAGGCAATAGTTTGAGATAAAATTTTTTAACTTTAACTATTTTTTTTAACTATTATTTTTTTAATTTGACTTTTTTTCGTTTATCTATTTATACTCTTGTCAAATGTTTTATTTATTTTATTGTTTTATTTAAAATTATTAAAAAAATAAAAGGGAGTTTATGAGATTTTTTTTAGGGATTTTAGTGACTTTTCGAAATTTGAAGGAATTTCACCAGCTTTTGAAGGATGTTACAGAGATTTTAAAGAATTTTACGAAACTTACAGAGATTTCTGAAATTAGACAAAAAATTACAAGTTTTTATATTTTAAAAATGTATAATTTTATAATTTTCAGAATGCTAATTAATTTTCATGTTTTTAGTTTAACATCGTTTTCCCGCCCAACTAAATATTCATTAATGAATGACGAAAGTTTTAATTTATTAATTCATTGTATACGCTTTGCCGAATTTATAGAGGAAATAACTGGATACGATGGAAGGGTGGTTCTGAGTTGCTTGCAGCAGTTATCGTCTATGGCTTGTTTATGGGATCTCGTATTTTTCTCTCGCTTTTCTCCACCTTTTTTCATTCGAGCGTCGACAATGGGATTCACATAGGAAATGTAGTTTTTTTCTCTCTCTCTTTTTTTTTTTTTTTTTTACAAGTTTAGTAGGATAATATTTTTCAAATTGTTTCCTATTTCATGTTTGCTTTAGTCCCACCTACTTTATGTGAGGGAGAGAAAAATAAATCGACTGTTTGTGTTTTACGTAGCATGAGTTAAAAGCCTTCTATTGATAAAAAAATAAAAAACGCTCTTGTATAGGTTGAAGGATATATAAGTCGCTGTGGTAATAAGTAGCCTTCACTTTTCCACGCATTTTTTATTGACGATGGAGAATGAGAGGTTTTCCGGAGTAGTATATTTTTTTTGCAGATACAGCATCTTCTCATAAAGGCTTTTTATTTTTTTATATCTCGCTTTTTGCGTGTCTGCTCGGAGAGAAATATTTTATCGCTCATTTCTTTTCAGTTAAAAGAATTTTATAAGCTGAACCTTAACTTTTAATTAAAGATTTTTTTAGAAGAATGTAGTAATATAATACATATTTACAATAATAACTTAGTACAACTTGATATTTTTAAGTTTATCAGATTATGTATTTAAAAATTAAAATAGGGAGGTTTAAAAACGTTTAATAACTTCATTCAAAGCTATAAATTTTGAAGTAGATATCAAAGCGACTGGAAAATTGCAATAATTTCCAAGGGAGCTGTATTTCATCTCTCAGAAAATATTGAGTTCAAAGATATGTTGGTCTCTCGAGTTTCCCAGAAACTATAAGAAAGGAAGACAATGTGCTCGCTAGATTAGTGAATTCACGTGAGATCACGCGAAGGTGTAGTTTTATGACCCAACCGTCGTTTAAACGAGCGGGGTAGGCAATAACGAAACGTATCGTTGCTTGAGCGTATATCACGGAGTATCGTTAAATCTCTTAAAGTCCATGAGAAGTCGTGTTATCTCTTTTTTCTCCCTTTTTCTCTTTTTCGTTCGCGTACATTTATATTGCTACTAAATTGCCTCCTATATAATCCTCATGCCTCGTGACCGCCTCCAGAGTGTGTTACCTCTATGCTCATTTTCTGTCCGATTCATGCGCACTATATGCATCCTCTGATTACTATTTTCCGGTTTTTGAGGATTTACGCTTCCCAGACATTTTCAACTGAACTTTCAAATAAAATTCAAATTATAATGAACTTTTACCCTTCTAGGTTTTCAATATTTTTTAATTTGGATACTTTGGGCTTTAATATTCTTCAGTTCGACAATGAATTCAAGATTAGTGTAACATTTTTTATCCAGTCTAATACAGAAAAATACTAATATAATACTAATATTTTTTCTAATACTAGTACACAAAATAATTGAGAAATTTATCATTTTTGAAATACATATAGAAATAAGTTTCGTAAAATTCTTCCCTTAAAATTATTTAAAACCCCTGAAATGTCATGAAATCTATTAAAATTCCTGACAATCTAAAGGGATTTCGTAATACCCCTTGAAAGTTATTAAAAAATAATTTAATATCTCATAAAATATCGTCAAATATCTTAAAAGTATTTAAAGTTCCATGAAATTCCGTAAAATCCCTCGAATCCCTTAAATTAAATATCCTTTAAATTACTTAATATCCTGTAAAATATCTTAAAATCCCTTTAACATCCTTTAAAATTTGGTTAAAGTCCTTTAAATTTCCTAAAATCCATTGAGTCACTTCAAAATCCTTTAAATTACTTAAAATCCCATAAAATATCGTAGAATCCCTTTAAATTATTTAAAAACTCATGAAATGTCATGAAATTCATTAAAATTCACTTGAGATTTCTTAAAATTACTCAAAAGCCTATAAAGTCTCATTAATTTTTTGAAAATTATTCAACATTTCATGAAATCTCGTTAAAATCCTTAAAATTTCTTATTATGATAAAATACCTTAAAATCCCTTCAAATTACTTAGAATCCCCAAAAATATCATCAAATCCCACAAAGTTACTTAAAATCACATGAAATCTCACGAAATCTCCTGAAATTCCTAAAAATTCAATGAAATCACGTAAAAACCTTCAAATATTGTAAAATTTCTGAAAATTACTTAAAATTTCTGTGAAATCAATTAATATTTTTAGAATCTCAATAAAATTCGCAAAACCCTTTTAAGTTCCTTAACATTATTCAAGGTTCCATAAAATATTATAAAATCTATTAAAATACCTTAAAATCCAGTAAAATTTTGTGAAATTCCAAAAAATGTGTTAAAAGCTTCTCAAATTACTTAGAATTCCACAAAATATATAGTCACATCCCTTAAAATTACTTTATAATCCCATAAAATTTCATAATTCTGATGGTAACTGATCTGTAAATATAGGAATACGTGTACATATAATATGTTAAAAATACGAGTATTAATATACATTAAAAACTAATATAAAAAAGCGCAGTTTCTAAACCAATCAGGTTTTCGACAACAATGTGTTCGATATATTAGTAACATCTCTTTTTTAAGATAGGATCTCCGGATTGAAGTTTCAATTTTATTTTTAATTCTAAAATAGCATCAGTACATATTATTTTAATTGAAATTGTGACTTTTCTGCGGTTGATTCTTTTTCTCTGACCAGAATCGGTTAGAAAACGCCTTGTCGACGTGCAGCGAAGTGTCTTATTCCCGAAGACATTTTCGAGATTCCCTTATAAGAGGCATGGAGTACCAGCTTGTCTAGGGAGCCGTTGAGATAAAGGGATTTTCTTACGCGAAAGGAGCTTCGAGAGAGCACTTCGTATCCTTGTGGGTTTCTGCGATATGGTCCTCAAATATCGCTCGATTGTCGGTACTTCTTCGGCAGCTTGCAACCTCTCCAGATTGTAAACTCTCTCTCGCTACTATTTGAGTAAAAGACCTTTACTTTCTTGCATCACTGAAACTGCGGAAGAACTTAGTAACTTTGAATAAACTTAGAACTGAGGCGTGTCCAGACCGAGTTAGAAAGTTAAAAAGTTTTTCCCTAATTTAAATATTCAAATTATAAGAGTCTATCTAATTAAATTTGAATTTTTAACTAATGCTGAATTTTTTACGCAGAAAGTTTTATAGCATGTTCGTTTAGATTTATTACCATTTGTTAAACTTAATTAAAACAAACGATGTATATAAAAATGTTCAGAAATTTTTTTTTATATATCTTTTCAGTTATATCTAAGAATAGGATATTTCTCAATTCTCAAGACCATTTAAAAGATATTTAGTGAATTTGTCCCTTGGGAGTCGTAACTTTATTCAGAGTACCTAATATTGATAACTGAAGGCAATTACGCACCAAGAGTCGAGTGTCTTTTCTGCGATAAATTCATCCCCAACGTTAACCGAGAAATAATGTTTCAGGGTTGTGATCGAGCCCCAACTCAAGTATCTCTGGAGAATTTCTCTCCTCTTCTATATCTCTCTTTAATAATAAACATCTATAGGAGACTTGTATTACGTTACTGAATTTTATTGCAATTAATACCTGCAACGGAGCGAAATGCATTCAATTAAAATATAGGTATTTAATTGCAGGCTTCACGCTTCACTTTATAAGCATCGAGAGTTTTTAAATTGGATGCTTTTTCATACATATTTTTACAAAAGATATAATATGAAAATTTGTATACTGCGATTAATCAATTGAAAAATATTGAAAAATCGTATATTCAGATTAATTTATAATTGGAAAGATTTAGCTGAGATTTCCCAATTGTTCCCATTTTCATTTCTCTTATATCAATACTCTCTTTTATATCAAATGCCCTGTTTCATCGACTGGTGAAATTTCTCCTGTGTGCGTTGAAGTGCAAAATTGCGGTGGATTCCGCAGATTTTTCGGATTTTCATGGCCCATATGAACTTTCCGAGAAATGAAAAAAGTACCTGTCGCTGAATTTTTCGAAAGACTTTATGTTGAAATATACCCGAGTAATAAAGCTCCATTCATAAAAAAATATAGGAAATTCGATTCTCCAACAAAGAACGGATAACTCATTAACCAATCGACTATTTTATTCTTTTTGTGGAATTTTGTATGTGTGTCTAAAGTTACACGATTGTAGAAATGTAGAGCCATTTTGTTTGTATTGCTGACAATAAAAATTAAGCTCTACTGCTGGCGAGTTTACAGACAGTTAGTAGTTCGAATTTCCCAATCCCGAAAATCCATAACTTGTTTTGCAAATGAAAGCTCGAGGGAAAGCATGTTACTCACAGAAAAATTGCAGAACTTTAAAAATATGTTTACTTCAACAACCTTGAATGCTGTTTTCACACAAAGTGATGTCATTCCTTGTTAGGAATATTCCACTCGAAAAATGTAGATACATTGTCCGCAGGGAAAATTGTAATTTCAAAACGAGATTGTGTTGGTATGAACTCAATAAAGCACTTTGAAGAGGAGCTTTGTGCGCGGTTAGAAATTGTGTAAACAGTGCTTCTACTAAAACTACGCTTTTACATTCGTTTTATTAATTTTCTCTTTTATAAAGCTCTGCAAAGTATCAAAATCCTTTTGTGCAAAAAGCAAAACCATGAGAAGCCGCAAAGATGTTTTCTTAATGTTAATCTGATATTTCATAAAGTCAATAGAATATATATATACTAGGATGGACCTTAATAGGGATATTTTCGAATTTCTTTGCTTCCAGGGGCTCAAATGTTTCCAAATAGATAAAAAAAAATTCTCTGAAAGTTTGAGCTTTTAATATTAACTTTAAGATAATCCGCACTCCAACCTAAGTTTCTTATGGAAATAACATGGGAAAAATTGGATTTGTTTTTTCGAATTTTATAACTCGGCGACAAATGAATCAAAAGCAACAATTCGCTTCATATTTTATTGGAAATTGGACGTTCTACAAAAAAGGTCTCTTATGATTTTTCGCTAAATCTATTGACTTAAGAACTATTCGAGCTCAAAGTTTAATTATTATATAATTATCAATATTATCAAGTATAATTATTAAGTAAATACTTATTTTATAAAATATATCAAATTTGTAATATAGAAAATATGAAAATGGATTAAGGCTAATTATCCAAATGGTATCATATTTCACCTGTACTTTCATTTTTTTATCTTGAATATCAGAAAAATATTTGTTTTATTAATTGAAAAATCACACGTATTAATCTCAATTCCAAGAATATCATTGTACTTGCTTTTTTTGATCATAAATAAAAATTTCACAACGAAAATTTGATGTATTTTATAAAATAAGTATTTACTTAATAATTATACTTGATAATATTGATAATTATATAATAATTAAACTTTGAGCTCGAATAACTCTTAAGCCAATAGATTTAGCGAAAAATCAAAAGAGACTTTTTTTGTAGAACGTCAAATTTTCAATAAAATATGAAGCGAATTATTACTTTTGATGCATTTGTCGCTGAGTTATAAAATTCTAAAAAACAAATGGAATTTTTACCATGTGCAAAGAAATTCGAAAATATTCCTATTAAGGGCATGTATTACTTACCCAATCCCTACCTTACCGACATTTTTTTCTCTGTAACCCTACGTCTACATTTATTGAGATACCACATTGAAAATTTCTATATTTCAAGCTAAAGCCTTAAGGTACGTTTGTCTGGTCCTAAATATTGACATTTAAAAAAAAAAGAATTTTCAAAAAAATTTTTTTTATTTTTACAAAAATTTAAGACCAGACTTTAGCATATTTTCTTTAATTTTATAAAATTTCAATTTGATATCTTTATAAATGTAGACGTAGCGTTACAGATAAAAAATGTCGGTAAGGTAAGTAATACATGCCCTTAAGGACCACCGTAATATATATATACACATTTATGTTGATGAAGAATGCTCGTATGATTTTATAATCGCAGTTAAAATGGGCTGTGTTTAAACCATGATGTTTGGTAATAACGGTGGCTTTTGCATCGCTTTATAGGGCTTTCTAATTATTTATCTACTATAATACGAAAGCGTTTCATAAAACTTGGTACGAGGAAGTAAGAAGCTTATCATGAAACGCGTTTATAAGACGCCAGTCTCTATACTTCATCACAGCTTCCAACTCCAATACTCTGCACCTTCTGTGATTGAAGAGTTAGAAGCAATAAAAGCAAATAAACCGTGTAAAGACCTCACGAACGATTTCTCAATTACTTTTTCCAACCTGGTTTAGTCAGTGCGGTTTTCGTATTACCTTTTGAAAAGGAAATCGAGTAGAAAATATATCCGAGGAACAACTCAGCGTTCCTTAAGAAAGGGATCAACCATTTCACAAATTCAAAAAAAGTCTAAAAAACCTTTTTCAATATTTTATATATACTTAGTATCTAATTTTATTTATAGTAGAGGAGATAGCACGAAATATAGTAAAAAAGTATCTTAGTACATGAGATTTGTGGATTTATGGAGAAATTCTAAACTTTACGACGTGCTTCATGCTTAGCAGAATCTTCACTGATATAAGAAAGCGTTGGGTTTTTTTACGTAGAATTTAAAGAATTTTTCACGAATTTTAAGAGATTTCAAGAAATGTTTATGAAATCTAGTTCATGGGGTTTAAAGGATTTTAAAGTTTGTCAGGGATTAGTTTATAGAGGGACTTATAAAGAATTGTTATAAATATTATATGATTTTTAAAAGATTTTAAGAGATTTCTGGAAGTGTATTCATAAAATGATTATTTAATTATTTCAGGGAAGTCAAGTTCATTTGGAATGATTAAATAATGTATTTTTTTGAAACTCCTTTATAAAAACAAGGGAGTATAAAAGGTAAAGAAAGAAGTTGCTCAAAATGAAATAGTGAGAAGAAAATGGTGCAAAGCTCTTGTGGATCAGTGCTTTAGTAGGTGCTAGTCTTCTGAAGGCATTGTCCAGGTAAATGAGAATTAATGATAAGCGAATCGCAGTATAAGAGTCCCAAGAGTTCCTTCTCTCACGATTTCCTTTGAATGCTCCGAAACGACGACTGATTTAATATCTCGCTGCCATTCTATGCTATCTTGCTCCACCCAATGGAGCACTTTTGTAACCAAACTATTCGCCTCGCACAATATCACCATTATTATTAATGATCCTTTTCTGAAGGACGAGCTGGGGTGGCCCACGACATTTATTCAGTGCAATAATAACAGCCGCATGAGAAATGAAACATCCGTTTCGTGCGAGGTGAACATTTAGAAGAGGTGAAAAATTACTCGCCAAGCATCTCAATGGCCTCTGAATTTTTTACCACTCTTTGGCTTTATATCCACTCATGATTTCAGAAATTTGGAATTTTTATTACTCTACTAGCCAGTCTTTTCAAAACGAACGACAGAAGAAACACATCTTTTCAGCTCTCAAGTTAATTATTTGATACTCGCCCGTAAATTAATTATAAACACAAATAACATTAATAAATTTAGTAAATACAATCTCACAAAATCATTTCAATATTAGAAAAATCTCTCGAAATCACTTAAAATTATTACAAATTTCATAAAATTCTTTAAAATTTCAGGATAATATTTACAATTCGTTAAAACCTCATGAAACTCTTACAAAACTTTTTAAATCCCTTAAAATTTCACGAAATATCCGAAAATCCCATACAATTCCACAAAATCGTTTTAATATCCTGAAAATCTCTCGAATTTCGTAAAAATCGTTAAAAATCTACATAAAAACCTTCAAAATCATTAATCTCTTGAAATCCATGTTAAAATTAGTGAAAATCTCTAAAAGTTCCTAGAAACCTTTGGAAATTTCATGACAAACTTTAAAATTCTTCGAAATTACTTAAAATTATTACAAATCTCATAAAATTCCTTAAAATTTCAGGATAATATTTCCAATTCGTTAAAACATCATAAAACTCTTACAAAATTTTTAAAATCCCTTAAAATTTCACGAAATATTCTAAAATCCCATACAATTTTACAAAATCGTTTTAATATCCTGAAAATCTCTCGAATTTCGTAAAAAACGTTAAAAATCTACATAAAAACCTTCAAAATCATTAATCTCTTGAAGTCCATGTTAAAATTAATGAAAATCATTAAAAATTCCTAAAAACTTTTTGAAATTTCATGAAAAACTTTAAAATCTCTTAAAATTCCCAGAAAAATCTCTCGAAATCATTGAAAATTATTACAAATATCATAAAATTCCTTAAAACCGCGTAAAACTCTTACAAAGATTTTAAAATCCTTTAAAATTTCACGAAATATCCTAATATCCCATACAATTCCGAATAATCGTTTTAATATCGTAAAAATCTCTTGAATTTCGTAAAAATCACTTAAAAATTGTTAAAAATCATCATAAAAACCTTCAACATCATTCTAGCAACCTCTGGAAATTTCTCAACTCTTAAAATCTCTTAAAATCATGAAAGATTTCATCAAATTTAGAAATATTTTTTGAAAACCCTTAAGATTTGACGAAAACTTTCGAAATCTTTGTAAATTCTACAAAATCTTTTTAAAATCATAAGAAGTTTTTGAAATTCCTCAATAAAATTCCCTCTAAAGTTTTTAATTCCTTATTTAAATCTCACAAAATACATACTTTAAAAGTCATAAAAGTACCTTGAAGTACGATTGAAATTGGATCAAAGTCGTGAGAAATTCTAAAAACTCCCAGACACTTCTTGAAATTCTTTCAAATTCTACGATAACATTTACAATCTCTTTATTTCCCATGAAATCTTTAAAAATTCCTAGATTTTCAATGTATTTCGAGTTTAGACCCATGAAAAAATGATTATAAACGAAACCAAATTCAAAATTTCAAATTCAATTCACGCGGAATTTACGATTCGGCAAGTATCGAATCAGGAGGGCGGAATAGGCGTTACGATATTTCGACTTCGACTCAATCATCTTTTTAGAATAGATAAATTCCAAAATAATAAAAATTCCACAAGAAATAAAAATACGTAAATAAAATGCGAGAATAATTTTTTTAGGTGAATGGTCAACGCAAAAGGAATAAGAAACTGTTTGAAATTGTTGGAATTACGGTCATGGAAAGATAAAAAGTCTCAGTTACGACTTTGTAAATACGGGACACTTCTTTCGCTTTTATATAGTTTTTTCTGAGCTCTTTATGAACTTTTTTTCTTAGGAAGTCAACTGCTTCTTTTGGCTACTATAGTTCTTCATCCCAGCAAGGAAAATTAAAGTTTTGTGTGACCCATACGCCAGCAGCAGCTGCCGAAAGTGTCTTGGTTGTCCTAAGAAACTTGTTACAGTTTTTATCCCTTCCATCGCACATCAGGCGGCGCTTTCAAAGTGAAAAATTAAAGCGAAAAAACTTTCAAGCTTACCGAGTCGAGCTCCAAGTGGCATAGAATTCCTACCTTCTGCTTGAGGGCATTAATTACTCCGACCGGAAAAGTCAACTTCACCCCCACGTAATTTGCGTAGGTGTCAAACTGAATTTCTCCGAGTCATTAGGATTTTTCTCCTGTTGGGAATTATGCTACCAAATTAGAGTTCGTGAGCTTTAGTCAGGGAAAAATCTCAAGATATATAAATTAAATCTTTTATAAGAGTACAGTTTTCTTAATTAACTCTTCCGCCATTTAATTAAAATTATAATTAACCTACTACGGTTAATAAAAGAACACTTTGGCCCTGCTGCAAATAATCTTCTTTTATTTTAATTTAAAATACAAAATTTAAGTTTTATAAATATTTTTCTTTTTCTAAATTTAGGGGATGATACTCCCTGGTAGTGGCGTAGAATGGTAGCAGATGTTTTGGATTTTTGTATAGTTTCGATCAATGTTCTCAAAAGTTTTCCGTCCAATCAGAATGATATGAAATAATAGGAACCTCAATTGGAATCTGTTCCAATTTGGAAGGGTGATTTTTTGTTTACATGTAAGGGTGGAATAGTAGAATCAGGGGTTGAATATCTAATATAATACAATTCCCCTCGATGTTCTACTTCAGTTTTCATTTTTTTCAGAATCGTCTCAATCGAAACTCGATTTAGAATGTTTCCTAATTTCAAGGGTTGATTTTTTGTCTCTAAGGGTGTGGTTAGTAGGGGTATTTAGGACATGAAATGTTTTATTCCACTCTGATCCGTCTCAAATAATTCGTAATCGATTTACGATATTCTGTTATTTTTGAGGATTATTTTCGTATTTTAAATTTATTCTATTTCATCCCTTTAAAGCAGATTTTAATTTAATTGAAGTTAAACTTTCTGTGAGCTATTATCTGTATAATAATTTTAAAATGCAGAATTGGTTACGAGAGAACAACTGCTCAGCGCTATTCATAGAAAAAGACCCAATCAAGGAAAGGACTCAAGTTAATGGCGAGCCAACCCCTTTCAAGTAGTTCACGAGGGGGAATTCTCTTTAAGCCCTTTCGTTCCATTTACATAAGAAATCAATCAAAAAGAGAAGAGTATCCAAGGGCTGTTAAAAAATAGTGCAAATATCCCATTAACTTTTAAGAGAATCGTTTGAGAAACAATATTGTTCTCAGTGGAACCTTTCTTTTAAAAATGTCCAGCAATCGAAATACTTGATTAGAAATTATTTTTAGAAATTCAAAGAGTAACTTTGAAACATTGCAAATGCAACATTTGAAATTCTCGGCAATATTTCCAATATAGAATGTTCATTTTTAAAGAGGAGTATCAAAATTGGTGACGTCAATTTTAGCCAGCTTACGCGAAATATGATTTTGTACTTTTCTATGTGGAAATTTAAATTGCTTATGGAAATTTTTATTTTAAATTTCAGAGTACGACGCTTTTGCTGCCGAGACCTGATGCGGCAGTACAGGTGACGGGAGTCTCTTGAAAGCCTGTGAACCCGAGGCAAGGTGCTTTATCGATCTTCGGCAGGTTGCGGTTCTGCCTGAACTTGCACTTAAGGTTGATCACCATCGTATTTTAAAACTAATTTTGTGAAAAATCAGACACATTATTTACTACTATTTATCTTCTCCAATATCAAAACAAAAACTAGTCTAAATATTTTTTTAAATCAATAATTTACTGTTTAAAATTAAATTACAATCATAATACTTCTTTTGCTTCCTCATAGGGAAAGCTTTGTTTTTGATACATTTTCTAATATTTTTAAAATCATTTAATTAAACTTTTCTGATAAATGTGATAAATCTTAATATTTTTCAAAATATTAAATTAAAAAATTTTTATGTAGATTTTGAATTTTAGTAAAATTGATTTTTCGACTAAAACTTCTCAAATAATGAAAATTCAAATATTATGTACAGGAAAGAAAGATTCCTTGCGTCACAAAAATCGATTGACCTGTATGATTAATGAATTTTATTGAATTTTAAGAAAATTATGATTATATCGTTAATGCTTCCTTTATGAGGAAGCAGAGTGCTAAAAAATGAGCACAGAAAATATAAATATAGTTAAATAGAACACCCGAGATTGAATTCACAGCTAGTTTTAAATATTGTTAGCAAAAAAAGATCTTAGAAAAGAGCAGATCCTGAAATAAGACATTTTGAAGTAGAAAAATCTGGACTGGTCAGACAAACTTTGCGCTTGAGATTTTAAATGCTTTTGATGTAAAATCCTCCAAGTTGGAATTATTATTTCTATATACAAGAACGAACGCGCGCGCATTTATCTTCTTTTTAAATGTTATATAATTTATTATATTTTATATAATTTCTAATCTCTTAAAATCTATGTTAAACTTTGTGAAAATCTTTAAAAATTCCAAGAAACCTTTGACAACTTGTGAAATCACTTAAAATTCTCACAGAATCATTAAATTGAAGACAAATTTCTTGAAATCACTTGAGATTATTAGAAATCTCATAAAATTCCTTAAAATTGCAGATTAATATTTCAAATTCTTTAAAACCTCATAAAACTTTTACAAAGCTGTTAAAACCCCTAAAATTTCACGAAATATCCTAAAATTCCATACAATTCCACAAATTCGTTTTAACATCCTTAAAATCTCTTGAATTTCGTAAAAGTCACTTAAAAATCGTTAAAAATACACATAAAAACCTTGAAAATCATTAATATCTTGAAATCCATGTTAAAATTAGTGAAAATCTCTAAAAATTTCTACAAAACTATGGAAATTTTTCAACTCTTAAAATTACTTAAAATCATAAATGATTTCATAAAATTCTATGAAATCCTTAAAAATATTACGAAATCTTTTAAATATCAGAAAAATCTCTCGAAATCACATACAATTATTTGAAATCTCTTAAAATCCCTTAAAATTTCAGCATAATATTTCAAATTCTTTAAAACCTTATAAAACTTTTATAAAGCTGTTAAAATCCCTAAAATTTCACGAAATATCCTAAAATTCCATACAATTTCACAAAATCGTTTTAACATCCTTAAAATCTCTTGAATTTCGTAAAAGTCACTTAAAAATCGTTAAAAATGCACATAAAAACCTTCAAAATCATTAATCTCTTAAAATCCATGTTAAAATTAGTGAAAATCTCTAAAAATTTCTACAAAACGATGGAAATTTTTCAATTCTTAAAATTACTTAAAATCATAAATGATTTCATAAAATTCCATGAAATCCTTAAAAATATTGCGAAATCTTTTATAAATTAGAAATATTTTTTGAAAATCCTAAAAATCTTGTGAAATTCCTGAATAAAATTCCCTACACAGTTTTAAATTCCTTATTTAAATCCCACAAAATACATATTTTAAGAGTCATAAAAGTACCTTCAAGTCCGATTGAAATCTGATTAAAGTCGTGAAAAATTCTAAAAATTTCTAGAAACTTCTTGAAATTCTTTCAAATTCTACGATAACATTTACAATTTCTTATTTCCCATGAAATCTTTAAAAATTCCTAGATTTTCAATGTATTTCGAGTTTAGACCCATGAAAAAATGATTATAAACGAAACCAAATTCAAAATTTCAAATTCAATTCACGCGGAATTTACGATGCGGCAAATATCGATTGTCGAAAATCACTATCGATATTTACACGACGAATCAGGAGTTCGACTTCGACTCAATCATCTTTTTAGAATAGATCATAATCCTCGAGAGAATAACATTTTTTTGTCAAATTATACACGTGTATATTCCAGCTTATCAAACTAAATCAAATTTCTCAAGAGAAGAAGATACCTTTGTCAACAACGTACTATTGAGTTTAGAGATACATATTGAGTAACCAAACACGAGTGGCTGGATACTATCTGTATAATTTTGGATGGTTTTGCCTGAAATGGTTCAACCACCTAGTTATGAATTTTAGGCAATAGCAATTTCTTATTTGCACACAAGACACGAATTAAAACACTAGATTCACGATTATTTGAAATTAAGATGATAGGAAAATAATTGAATGAAAAACACAGATTTTAGGGAAAAAGCCTCGAAGGCATAAAAAACCCTTTTATTGAAATTGAATGTGATTATATGAATTTCTCGCGTAATGAGTCATACGACCCATGTACACTTGCTCGCGTAGCAATCTACAAAGGTGAATTCTATGTAGAATTCACCACGAGGGTTTGCTACACTTTAGAGATATGATAACTAAAACTTTAACACAAAAACGAGACGCGAGAATCGGCGTTGGCATCACACACGTGGTTGTTTGATTTTATATGATTTTGTTGATCCGACGAGGGATCTCCGATCGAACAGAGTCGAACGGTTTCCGAACTCTAGGTGAGAACAGGCTTTTTATGCGCAAGGGCATACGATACGAGATATAAGCACGCGAGAGCTCTACACGGC